>BOPN01004607.1:95000-100000 GCA_017312705.2 Penaeus japonicus
GAGGGAGGAGGATAGAAGAGAGAGAGATGGGGGGAGAGAAGGGGGGGATAGTGACACCAGGAGAGGTGGGGCGAGAAGAGAGGGGAGAGAGGATAAAGAGGGAGAGCTAAAGGGAGAAAGGGAGGAAGGAGGAATGGGGAGGGGAGGGAAGGGGAAGAGAGAGAGAGAGAGAGAGAGAGAGAGAGAGAGAGAGAGAGAGAGAGAGAGAGAGAGAGAGAGAGAGAGAGAGAGAGAGAGAGAGAGAGAGAGAGAGAGGAGAGAGAGGAGAGAGGGAGAGAGAGAGGAGAGAGAGGAGAGAGAGGAGAGAGAGGAGAGAGAGGAGAGAGAGAGAGAGGAGAGAGAGGGCGAAGGCGAGGATGAGGGAGAGGGGGAGAGAGATGGAGATGGAGATGAAGAGGAAGAGAGGGAGAGAGACGGAGAGAGAGAGAGAGAGAGAGAGAGAGAGAGAGAGAGAGAGAGAGAGAGAGAGAGAGAGAGAGAGAGAGAGAGAGAGAGAGAGAGAGAGAGAGAGAGAGAGAGAGAGGGAGAGGGAGAGGGAGAGGGAGAGGGAGAGGGAGAGAGAGGGAGAGGGAGAGGGGGAGAGGGGGAGAGGGGGAGAGGGAGAGAGGGGGAGAGGGAGAGAGGGAGAGAGGGAGAGAGGGAGAGAGGGAGAGAGGGAGAGAGAGAGAGGGAGCGGAGGATGATAGTATGAAAAAAAGCGAGGAGGGGAGAGGAGTGAGAAATGGAACCCAATAAAAGCTAAGCAGTTGTGTAAATACCGTCTTGGAATGGGGAGCGTGAATGGCCGCAGCCGTGTCGGTGAGATTCTTATATATGATGGCTACATGCGGGCGTATTTACAACGGCAGTGTTTGTTAATGCTAAATGTACCGGGCAAGATCTCGTGTTACAAATGCACCAACGGAGCACCATGTATGTGTTCATTGCATGTGTTGCGGTCATATGTTACAAGAGCAGTTTTTACTTAATATGATCAGAATTATTCTCATATAAGATGTTTTCTTGTATTTTTTTTTTTTTTTTTTTTTTTTTTTTTAAGGAGGCATCTTATTTCTGGTTTTGCTTTGTTCATTCTTATGATGTTCATGCATATTCCAAGCTCTGCATTCTGGAATTATCCTCTGATATAGATCTCTACTTAAAATTTTATCAACAATCACAGGAAATAAACAATGAAATATTTGCTGTACAATATGATCCTTCAACGTATTTTGACATGAACATTTATACCGTGTACGAAAACATGCCTTCGTGCCGACTGCCAATAAGTAAGCATTGCAATACAAGCCATATGTGGCGCTATACACTCCATTGTTGCATTGGCATGATCAAACCTCCGAACTTTTGTTCATACAAGAATTATCTTAAATCTACATTGTCCTGTTTATTAGTTCTGTCAGAAAAGGGGTCAAGAGAGAAATAACATGTAGCTAAATACTTATATTTGCCAATATAGCGTATACACGTTGGTAATACAGCACCAATAATGATGCCTTAGACAATATGAGACAACATTGGTCGGTGTGACAAGAGATACAACGCTAGACTGAGGAAGGTAACATAAGACAAGATAATTTTAATAAGGGCAAACGCTTCAATATATCCGGCACTACGAAGAAGTTGCCGCTCGTTCGGTATTGCAATCTTCGCCGAGTCTCTCCGAGGAAAGCTGCCCGCCTTCCATTGCATGACTTGAGCCGTCGCTTCCCACAACAGGAGCAGCAGCCGCGTCCGTCGCCGCACAAGTTACGGGAGACTTCGGCGGCGAGGATGACATGGGCGGAGTGGGCGGGGCAGGAGGCAAAGGTTCACTCTCTAAGGGAGGCGTGGGCGGTGCTGGAGGCAGAGGTTCATCCAGGATGAGTAGGGGTTCTTCCACGGTGGATTGTGAGACTGGAACGTCGTAGGTTTGTTCGTTTCCTTCGCGGGGAAAGAGTTGGGTTGGGGGGCTTGGTTCGGATCCCGACGGCGGGGTCGGCGGGGCAGGGGGCAAAGATTCGTGTTCGTCAGGCGAGTGTTCAGAAATCGTTGGCTGTGAGGCTGCTACATTTGGTAAGGGGTCTACGACAGGTTCAGATAGAAAAGGTGCCGATTCCTCTGCCGGAAGTGTTGGGGGCTGGTGTAGGGACTGTTGTAACAGGAGCTCCTCCGGTTCCTCCTCAGTCCTCAGGAACGACGGGTCCACTGAAGCTGGTAACAGTGTATTACTTGGGTCCCCGATCCCTTCCGAATTCTGGTCCTTGGATGGAAGATAAACAATTTCTGTCATGTCTTCATGTCGCTGAATATGCATTTCATCGCTCTTTTGAGGGAGTTCATGTACAGTTTCTGAAAAACTTACAGTGGTTTCCCGGGGGATTTCTTCAATCAGCATAGGTGGATTCTCCTGAGGCAACTGAACAACTTCTTGTTTAACTTCTACTAAAGGAATAGGTTCAGTCGTAGGCATGTTCAAAGGTTCGTGTTTGACCTCATCTGTACAAGGAGGCTGCAGTGCAGGCAACTCAACGCTTTCTTGTTTAACTTCTACAACCAATGCAGGCAACAGGACTGTTTCTTGTGTATCTTTAAGAAGAGAAATGTTTTCTGCTGCAGGTAACTGAAGATCACCTTCAACTTCTATGACAGATGTTGATTTCGTTGAAGGAAGCTCGACAGATTCTTGTTTCACTTCTGTTACAGAAACTTCTGATGCCGAAGTTTCAATATTGAACGAGGCTATGGGTTGGCTTGGCAAAGTCGGTATGTCACCATTACCAGTACATACTTGGAAGTTATCTGGCGACTGGCCTGTTGACCATTGCATTCCAGACTCACTTCCCGATATATATACATCCGTGGCAAGATCACCTATCACCTGATTAGATGAATTTGCCTGTTGGTTTTGAGGACATTGGGATTTGGCCGAATCCTCAGGGGCCAAATCAATTTCTGATTCAGACAAGTCAACTAAAAGATCTGAAATTTCTTGGCCAGACAAATTTTCCAGTAGATCTGAAATCTCTGGATCAATCTGTTCGCTTCGTTTTCCTGAAGTTTTGATGACAGATGATAAATCCACCTTTGTTTCTGTGTGACTTTGAATACGCTGTGTGTCTAACTTTTCTTCTAGCTTATTCGGGGGAGCTTTTCCCGACGACTCTCTCTGTTTGATTTCTCTAAGAAGCGGAGTTGTCTCTGACTCCCCGTTACTCATCAAGTTAGTTTCCTCGGATTTCTCTTCCGGTAACATATTCTTGAAGTTCACCTTCTCTGTCGAGGGTCGCAGCGTAAAGGCCTGTTGTCTGATGTCCTTCAGCATCAGTTCCCTTGCCACTCGATACTGCATGCCACGTGCCTCCTCTTCTGATAAGTTAGGTCTAAATGGCAAGTGCGTGTCTGGAGTCTGTGGAGACGGTTTGACGGGGCGTAGTGATGATTTGGCGATCTGAATAACCGACATTTGTTCTTCATGGTTGGAGTCTCGAGTTCTAGTTAGTGAATTTGTTGTTCGAGAATTAGGTCGCGTCCCTGGTCGCGAGCCTTCCTCGCTCTCTATGGTAAGCTGTTTGAAGAATTCCCGTCGCTTCTCTGCTAAATCGGCACGACACGACGCCCCTGGTCGCATGGAACCAGGCGAACCGCTCGAGGAAACGGAGGCCGAACCATCATGATGGGCGCCGCCCACATATGCCGACGGCGGTCGAGACCCAGTGGCTTTAAAGCCGATGAGCTCACACTGATCATTGTAGAAGGACGCTACGACGTCTCGTCGTCGGCTCGTCTTGTCAGGATCATCTTCCGGTCGCAGCCGGGCGTCTCCCTCAGGTGTGGGCGCCGCTGCTGTGGGCGCCGCCGGAACGACAGTCGGGGCCGGTGCAGGAACGGGCGTGGGGGAAGGGGGTTCACGCTCACGAGATTTGGAGTCGCGCTGCCGGTATTTCTCTTCCTCCTCGGCAGCCTTTTTCTTCTTCCCGAAGCACCCGCACGGCATATTTGTGGCAGTTCAAAGTCAAGAGTTACACACAGGAAGGCGGGCGGCCCGTAAGTAGTGTGAGTAAAGTTTTTTTCAACGAGTTGTTGGAAGGTGGATCAGCGGAGCGTCCCTGCCATGGTAGCGGCTACACTTTCACCTTCCAGAAAATCAATCAATGCCGGGCTCACTATCACGCTTTTCACTGCACTGCACAGCCACAATCATTAATCCTCACTATAATATGTACGTTCTGTAGTAGCGCACAGCCAAAATTAGCGTGGGAGACACCGGACTGAGAGCGGGAGGTGGGCACACGAGCCCAGCCGCTGTGGCACTGGGCACGAGGCACCACCCGACCCCCCTCCTGCTGCCACACCTCGCCAACTTCACCAACTACAAGTGACATACAAGTATATCGCTCAATACGCGCAGAAATTCTTGCCTTTAAAATGTCCCCATCAACACGCGTGCTTATGAAGATGAAAGACGATGCACGACCCAGCAGACAACGCAGCTGCCCACGCGGAAAATAACGAAATGATAATATCCTAGGTGGCTACGTCGTGGCTCGGCTCGGCGTGTACCCGCGTGGAGGAAGACACGAAGAGGGAGGAGAGAGGGAGAAGAGGAGGACGGTTGTGGGGAGAGGGGAAGCAAAGAGGAGGAGGAGGAGGAGGAGGAGGAGGAGGAGGAGGAGGAGGAGGAGGAGGAGGAGGAGGAGGAGGAGGAGGAGGAGGAGGAGGAGGAGGAGGAGGAGACTCAGAAGAAAGTGTCCTCCTTCCTCTCCACACTCGGACATCCCTCTCGCACACTCACCCTTACTCCCCTCGCTAACACTCGCTCTTTAACACTTTATCAGATGCGTTCCATCAGGGTAGCGGCGAGCGGACGCGTTTGGGCATTTGCAACAGCACATGGCAAACCTCCGCCTATGACAATGAACAAACACACTGGAGAACGCCCTGGACTGTGGGATTAAAAGGTTTCCATTCATTCAAAAGCTTCCCTTCTCATAACCTTTAAACAAAAACAGCCTATCCGCTAT
>BOPN01004607.1:110000-112500 GCA_017312705.2 Penaeus japonicus
CTTTGCAGAAACAACAAACAGCAGGTACATTGCACATTGGACTCAAAAGGCTGCTGATAACAAACCTTACTCAAAACCATGCATTATTACAATCCAAGACTTGTATTCAACAAAAAATCCTCCACAGCAGTATATGAGAGAGCATATCCTTTGAAGCTGCACTCGTATTTGTAATTATACTGTCCTATTTATCACTTTCTAAACCTATGAACTGTGACAACTTTGACCAGATCCTATGATAATTACACCTAGAATAAGATTGCCTCAAGTGATACCATGACCTCCACAGTTTGTGCTTCGGAAAAGGCCAACAAACTTCTATCACGTATATTCTTGAAAAACAGAGTTTGTACTGGATATATATATATATATATATATATATATATATATATATATATATATATATATATATATATATATATATATATATATATATTAGTAAATCTTGCCAAAATAAATGTGGTGGAGGTCTGTTGATCATTACCAAAACACAAATTGCAGAGTAGAACACACCATCACCTGATGCATAAATCTGTAGAATTTGATAAAATGACATTGGAATAACCTTTACTCCGTGCATATCATTTTGTAGACAATGTTGTTTTATGTATTTTTTTTATGATCATTACAATTTTTTTCCCTATCTCTGTGTGGCCTACTTCTAAATGATCAATAAGACTGGAAACATAAGAGTGGTTAGAAAACCAGAAATATAAATCAAAAATTGAAAAAAATATATATTTAGTGATAAAAGAGCCTGGTCTTCAAAAGAGTAGGACTTTCATAATGATAATATTGTATTTGATGATGAGCTTGGACCTCAAAATATATTTCCATATATTGATCTTGTCATCCATTGCAAGCAATATTTTCCTTGACAGCCAAGGGTAAATAAATAAATAAAGAAATATAACTACAGACTGAATACCCATAGAAAGTCCCTAGCACCACAGATTACTTACAGAAAGAGCCAGCTAACTGTGTTCTACCACCAAGTAAAGTGACAACTACCTTATTCATATGCACAGAATGGCAAGATATGGTAGAGCCTGGAGCCTTACTATCCAGTAGCAACATTCTAGGTTCCAATAACTACGACTGGCATGAAAAGTAACTTAACGGGGAAATTAACTTACAAGATGATATGAATATGAAGAGAAACACAAGATATACCGAATATATGCTACAATCTATGAATAATTTTAAAGCCAAGTGTATGTATAGGGTGGTATTGCTCTGTCTCCCAGAGAGCTGAAAGTTGGAACTTTGCATTCCTTGAAAGTGAATCAGTGTCTAATACTTCTCCCTCTCTCTTTGGCGTTTTGTTTCTCCAACGTCTTGATCTTTCCCTAACAATCAGGACACAAATTGCTGCAAACTGATGACAAGAGATGGATGAAAGTCATTTCTAAGGTATAAGCTACTGGTAACCAGTATATCCAATATAATTGGCACAGTTTGTAAGTGCATATTTGTTTATCAGTAACCATCCAGCAAATATAGCCTAACAGGTATAGTTAAACATATGCTAGTTGATTAATGTGTTTTGTATTGTATTGGAAAATCTTGTTGAAGAACCTAATTATACCCTAGTTAGTTTTGTGTTTGTGTGAAAAACATAATTTGCCCAATGCAGAAGCATGAATTTCAACAAGACAATACTTCTTTAAATGCAAAACAACAGCCATTCACACCATACCCTAGGCAATGCTACAACAGCCAACAAAGAATATGAAAATATAAGATAGAAAACAATCCTATGCCATTTTTCCCATCTATTGCACATACCCAAAAGCAGAAGCAAAAAGTATTTCCACACCAGACCAGATATGGGAAAGATTCTGAACTTGGAGATAGCCTTGAAACGACCATAACCCAACACCGAGAAAAGGAGGAGGAAAAATGCATACCCCGGAAACTTATTACTTGTATATTTTCCTTGGTAAATGTTTAGAAGACATCCATAATGCCTTTCGAAGAACTTCTTCATCCAAATCCACTCTGAAGGATGCTTATGATCTCAAAGGCAGTGTCAGTGGTCACAGCACTCCAGCAAAAGCTAACAAACCTCAACCCTTTAAATTTTGGCAAGATAGAGCTTGGTCTATCTAATTTGCCTGAACGTACATGGTTGAGGTTTGTTGGTTGCGTCATTCAAGCGCTATTCTCATTAGTGCAAGCCAGTAGAAAACTTCTTAGCATTAACCTCTCATTTTGCATCTTAAGCGATTTATGAAGACTGCATGGCACCCAATATTGATTTTGATGGAAAGTCTACATAGATGAACATCTAGGTTCCACCAATATTACCAAAGATATCTTACTTGTACACTATAAGCATAATATAGATATGTGTAAGCATGATTCAAAGCATCAGTATAGCACTTGCAAAACACCAAAGAACAAAAAGATAAAGCTAAAGCAGTTTACCTTAATTCCATTATATTTTAAACTTATCATTACCATCTCCTCTCCCAGGTTAATATTTTGGTATAAGTAA
>BOPN01004607.1:117500-119025 GCA_017312705.2 Penaeus japonicus
CGGAGGCCTGACTCTGTAACAAAAGGACACCAAGAACCGGAGGCGCTAAGCCATAGGATAGGAGCCAGACTTTTTTTTTTCTTTTTTAGCTTTTTAGTAGCATTTTGCGAGCATTTTGAAGTGCAATTTATCGTATTGAAGGGGGGGGGAGGAGCACCTTCTCCAAGCCTGAATGTGTTTTTTTTTTTTTTTTTTTTGCTTTTTAGTAGCATTTTGCGAGCATTTTGAAGTGCGATTTATCATATTGAAGGGGGTGAAGGGGGGGGGGGAGGAACACCTTCTCCAAGCCTGAATGTGTTATTTTTTTCATTCATAGTACTAGTTCAATGGTGGTTAGCAGCAGCTGGATATGATTTTGCTTAACTGACTGTAAACGATTTATGGTATATTGCTAATATCATAGAATCAGAAGTCACTCAAGCACACACAAGCAAATCGCGGAAGTATTCCGAAAACTATCCAAATTATATATATACATATACATATATATATGTATATATTTATATATATACATATATATATATATATATATATATATATATATATATATATATATCTATATATATATATATATATATATATATATATATATATATATATATATATATATATACTGTATGTATATGTTGAATTGAGCTTTTACTTTTACTGCACTCTATATTCCGACAGCAGACTGTAAAAGTTAAGTACCGTATGAACGTGTGTATCATTTTATTTCTTATTTTCATCTGCATTCTATCATCATCAGAAAAGCTTTCAGATAAATTCTACAAGAGTCATTACCCTTAGAATATATATGATAACTTGATATGATCGGGAAATTATAGTCTAAATAAGGCTAAATGCCAGGTAGATAGTGTACAAAGGTCATAGCACCTCATTCACTTGATTAACCTATTTGGTCATCGTAAGGAAAGGCCATTCATTTGTTTATAAAAAAAAAAAATATTGCTCTCGAATTGACTAATTAGTATTGATTTATCTAACCGAGAGATTAGGCGAAAGAATATCGTATTGAAAAACTACCTTATCAGATGTGTGCTGTGAGTGTATCTCAGTATGTTATCGTGGCTCGTGGAAACTGCATGGTTCCTGTCCCTTCCTTCTTTGTGAATTATTATTTGCTCTGTAATATATCCTCACGGACATCTTGGAAGGGGAGAGTGCCTTCTAGTGCAGTGACTGTCCTGAGATACAATTATAAATAGTTCTGTTAACAGATCTGAAAATCGCTTAAGCAACAGTGGTTGTGTGTGAGATCCGTTTTTTTTTTACTGAAATCAAGTGAATGTAAAGTAATTATGATGTAGAAAAGTGGTGTTCTATTGGATTATATCTATGTACTATGTACTAAAACATGATTGAGTGAGCATACAACAATACATAACATTATTACAAGTAATTTGGTTCAAGTATCAAATCCGGAGTGCAAACCAAATCTTAACGTTAATTTTCTTGAAGGGAATGGCGTCAAAAGTACGAGTAAGTAAAAAAAAAAAGAAAAAAATATATATATACATATATA
>BOPN01004608.1:50031-52531 GCA_017312705.2 Penaeus japonicus
ATAAATTACAGGTCTTGATTAGCATGTCATAACTCGGTCTTAATAGTCTGGCAGGAATTTTATGTCGGGCTGGACTGTTGCAGTATCAAGGTCTTAAACTTTGCTTGTGGAATCTGGTGCAAGTCTGGGAGAAATACATAGACCGTTTGTTTTCTTGTTTACTCTCTGAATTATGGCCATTTCTTTATATATCTTTCTTTTTTTTTCTCTCACTTTTTTTTTTTTTTTTTTTTTTTTAACTGAGAAACAAGCATGTTTACGAGGTCGTTAGGGAGTAATGCTAAAATCAATGATATGCTTCTCTCGTCTAACGATGAAGGAATGTAGACCGAGGGTTGTTCTTAGCCTCGGTGTTGGGAGTTTGTGGCGCTGAAGTAGTGCAGAAAAGACGGAGACGCGAAATGATATTCTTTGATTTTTTTTTTATCGATACTGATGATGCCTTTGTGTATAGTATACATACATTACGCATATACATTCACACACACACACACACAGACACACATGTACGTGTGTGTGTGTATGGGCATTTTCTTTATGAGTGCACACACACACACACACACACACACATATATATATACATATATAGATAGATAGAGATAGAGATAGATAGATAGATAGATAAGTAGATCGAGAGAGAGAGAGAGAGAGAGAGAGAGAGAGAGAGAGAGAGAGAGAGAGAGAGAGAGAGAGAGAGAGAGAAAGGAAGAAAAAGAGAATGATACACAGAAGAGAAAAATAATGTAGATAAAGAGAAGGCTAGATAGATTGTTACAGATAAATACGTGTGCTCATAAACTCACGCAGAGAAGCATACATATCGAATACGCATTTGACAGATACACGCGCGCACGCATACACACCTGAATCATTATACATGTATGTAATAATACCTATGTACTCGTGCAATATGCGTTCATTTGTTTTTCCACTCGTCCGGGGGCGGAAGTGCGCATGCTTCGGCGCCAAAACCTTTTTTTTTTTCAACTGCGCACACTTCAGAAATAACAGAACTGTATTTCGTTCACTATTTTTGTTGTTGTTGTTGTTCACCGCATATTATCTGACACATCGATTTGCTGCATTAATGTGATTGGAACAAGCATCGGAATTGGTCAAACTGTGTAGTAACAATATCAGCAGTTAATCAAATCATTTTTTTCCTTTTTTCCCCCGGATTGGTAAGAAGGATGGCGGTGGCGTGCTCAGATAAGGCAGGAAACACAGAGTTACACACACACACACACACTCACTCACACATACTCTCTTTCACACACACACACACACACACACTCACTCACACAAACATACTCACACACACACACACACACACATGTACGCATACAAACAAACAAATATGTAGGTTTGAATATTCATATATGTCTACGAATTATTGTGCATACACATGAAAATGCTTGCACATAGATATGAGAGTATGAATAATAATAATAAAAAAACTATTTGCTTATATAGATATATCAATTTAATCTTAAATAGTAGAAGAATGTGTATATTCATACACACTCTATGTATGTATGTATATATGTCGGTTTATATATATACATATCTACACAGAATAGAAATAATATATATATATGTGAATACTTACATGGAATAAATTTTGAAGTTTCGAGTGAGACTTTTTAAAAAGTAGCTGTCGTGTTTGATGTTATTCCTTGTAGCAAAATGCCTTGCTCTTTATGTTATTTTAATTACTATTACACGCATAATTATCTTCTCAGAGAAATATTATATGCATATATTTTACCTTTTATGACTTCCCCCCTGCATGAATTAAAGGAACATCTGCTCATATAAAGAAATGCATTACGTCCACCTTGTGTTATGGAATACTTATTTCTTTGACATAGTCAGCAGAGTAACTCGGTTTCTCATAAACCGTCCTTTTATATAGGCAGAGTATCAATTCATTTGATAGAGCTATTATATAAAAAAAACTCCCATCTTAAGTAAATTATGGATCTCTTTAATATAGCAAGAATATAAACGTAATGAAGTGGATTACAGAATACAAGCAATCAACACGACAAGAGGAGGTATTTTCCGCCGCCATTCGTCAAAGGAAAAACAACCTGCGCATAACAGAGGTCAAACAAGCAATTAACACGATATTATTAGTCTACATAAACATGCTACATTCTGGAACGTTGGGGGGAGGGGGGGGGACTAAAACCTCACAGATAGGATGACTTCTCGCCCCCCCCAAAAAAAAAAAAAAAAATAATGATAATAAAAGAAAAGCTACTGATTGTGGGCTCCATTCAAAAATTGGCTATTATGTAGTCTACTGTTAATGCATTGTATGATATAAAGTTTTAATTTTAAATTGTTTTCAAATGATACTATCAGTATGTAGCTTTTAATATATTCCATTTTTACCACTTCAAAAGACAAATTGAAATAGTAGATATTGAGTTTCGTTTCAAACAATTGTTACTGCATTTTACTTTGCCTATATCTATATTTCCTTTATGTAATC
>BOPN01004608.1:95031-97531 GCA_017312705.2 Penaeus japonicus
AATAATCATAGCAATGATAATGATAACAATAATCATAGCAATAATAATGATAACAATGATAATGATAAATATCTTACAACAATAATGATGATGATGATAAAGTAACACAAATAAGAATAAGAAAAAACAACAGTAAATAATGACAAAATTAATATACCCATAACAATAAAGATAATTTTAATACTGATCAATACTAATAACAAACACAATAAATATGATGATGCTACAACTATAATTTCTAATAAATAGTGATGTTATTATTATTACTACAACAAATTCAAATATTACTGCTACATCGTGAAATCATGATATTAACAATAACAATAACTATAATGATACAACCACAAGAACAACTATACAACAACAACAATATCAATGATAATGGTAATGAAAAATAATGAGGAAATATGAATGATATCAGCATTAATGATATTTCTAATATTGATTTCATTCTAAATGTGATTGTCAATATCACTCATAATGATAATGATGATAGTAATGCTGATAGTAATAACAAGAACATGATGATAATAATAATGATAATAATGTTAATGATAATAATAATAGTGATAACAATAATGATGATAATGATTGTGATAGTGTTATAATATAAATTATCACAATGATGACAATTATGATGATAATAATAATAACAATAATGATAATGATACTTACTATACTAATAAGCTACTGATGATAGTAATAACAATAAGAAAGTGATAATAATAATAGCAACAATAATAATATTAAGATATAACCTCACTATCAACACTATTATCACTACAACAACTACTAGTAGTATCATCATTACTATCATTATCATTATTGCTGTTATTATTATTTTCATTTTTATTTTCGTCTTTTCGCCCTATCAATATTGTTACCATTACTACTGCAAATAGTACCAGCAGTACTAATAACAGTACTAATATCAAAACTATTACTAATTTTACCAGAAGAGCACCAGTAGTAACTATCCACCAGCCTAATACTTGTCACACGATATTACAAAAGATTATAAGTAAAAAAAAAAAAAAAAAAAAAAAAAAAAAAAAAAAAAAAAAAAAAAAAAAAAAAAAATGCACAGAATTGATGTAAGTGGCAATGCAATCAAATTCAAGAAAGGAAAAAGAAGTCAGACAAAATAACATCAAAGTACCAATAATTCAAATAAAAATGACTCGATGAAGAAACAAGAGAGATGGAAATATGAAGATTCTTAAAAAAAGAGAGAGAAATGGAATACATAAACGCAAATAAAAGATAATGAAACACTGGAAAAGGAAAGGAAAATGATGTAACATACACGTATAAACAAGAATATCAGCGTAAATGTCAGAACATCAGAATATATACACATCATGCAATATAAATGCTTCTACACTAATAAGAATAAGTAAATCAGTATCCATTAAATACATCAGTATAAATACGTCAGTATCAGTAAAGATACACCAACTTTAGTGTAGATAAATTAGTATCATTATAGTTACAATAATATAAGTATGAATACATCAATTTCAGTTTGAATACCTCGACATCAATGTATATACACTGATATCAGTAAAATTACATCAATAACATGCATTGATCTTCCTAAAGATATACCTTAGAATAACACAAGAACATAGATAACAATGATATAGATATTAATGGAAAATGTTCATAAAAAAAAAAAAATAGGCCTCAACTACCATAAGTCAGCACAGACAAAAAGAAATAGATAGACAGTTGTTAACTTCGTAATCAGAACATGTAATAGATAATGATGATAACACTAGTGATTCAACACAATGAAGAAAGTTTGCTAATAACAACCTTGAGAAAAAGGTTCTAAAATATTTATATATATATATACATATATATATATAAATATGAATATATATATATATATATATATATATATATATATATATATATATATAAAACAGCAGAACCATAAGATATAATAATCTTTCCTAAATTCCCCCAAAAGATTTTATTTATAGTTGCAAAATAAGAGTCAACAGTATGAGAGTTATTTTTCATGATAAAAGCACTGAGGGTGACATGGATATCAACAACAGTATTAAGATTGATGGTAATAGTGATAATAATGATGATAATATGACAGTAAAATGGACTATAAAGACTGATTATATTCCCTGATAGAAAGAAACGAATGACCTTAAAATATAGTAAAAGTGAGGACTTTATCAAGGTTGAGATTGTCACTGTAAGAGCAACATATATATGGAAGGTGAGGACAAATGAAAACACATTGATTATCAAATCATGAAAGATTTTATTTTCTTAAGATTCAAGAATTTTGTATATATATATATATATATATATATATATATATATATATATATATGTATATGTATATATGTATATATATATATATATATATATATATATATATATATATATATATATATATATATGTATATGTATATATGTATATATATATATATATATATATATATATATATATATTTCTTCTCCTTACCTTTCTTCT
>BOPN01004608.1:110031-112531 GCA_017312705.2 Penaeus japonicus
GAGAGAGACAGAGATAGAGAGAGTGAGAGAGAAGAAGAGATAGAGATAGAGTGAGAGAGAAGGAGGGAGGGAGAGAGAGAGGGAAGGGAAGGGGGAGAGGAGGACGAGGTAATGCTGGAGACTAAGCTAATTTACCTTTCACGATTTGCCTCTCCTGGCTGTCCTCCTCCTTCCATCTTGATTGCTCGGCGCGGCCTCGCTGGGCTGACTAATATCCGGATGTTTGTAAGCCGCTACCGTATCTTTTATTCATTTCTTTGTCGAGACGGAGGGAGGGATGCTGCTGCTGCTGCATCTCTCGCCTCACGTCGCAAGGGCCCCTCGCCTGGGCATCTCTTTGTCACCATGCACTGTCATGCAGGCGTTTCTTTCCTGCATTTTCCGCCCCCACACATCTCATCTCGGAGATTTTACACTGGGATTAGACCTTGGAGCTTTCTAGGCCTATATCCACACCCACATTTCACTCCCGCAGCTGATTAAGCTCTATATAAAGCGATAAAGTTTTCATGATATCTCCACGCACTCAGCCTCCCTAAGCATCGCGTCATGAACTGCCATGCCTGAGTCGGAGATACACCTTGAGCATCCTAGCTACATAAGATATCGAGAGACTATTATTGTTTATATTTTTTATTTATTTTTTTATGTTTACCGAAGACTCCCTCTAACAGGAATTTTAAGGCCTTTTTTAAAACCGCAAACAAAAAAAAGTTCAGAGGGCGATAAATGTTCGCGTCATGAGTAGGGTGTGCGGCAGGTGGTGCCATCTGTTGGCGGCGGGGCGAAGCTGCCGTGACGTCACACTGTCTGCTGCTCCACCACCCTAGACTCTCCTCCCGGGGCCACTGACCGGCCGCAGCCCTCTGCCGTTTAGCGGAAACTAAATTACGCGTGCCGCTGCTCTTGCTGTGGCGTTTTAATTTTTCTAACAAAGCACCAGCAGTACGCACCAACCGGACTGATACAGCATATTAAAATGGAGTATTTCAATATGAGGAACAACCGAGAGAGGAAGATAGAACGGGTGGCACTAGAGAGAGAGAGAGAGAGAGAGAGAGAGAGAGAGAGAGAGAGAGAGAGAGAGAGAGAGAGAGAGAGAGAGAGAGAGAGAGAGAGAGAGAGAGAGAGAGAAAGAAGAAGAAGAAGAAGAAGAAGTGAGAAAGAGCATCTCTGTGGGATGGTGAGGCACTCTCTTGGTATCTGCTGGAACCATCGCCATGATCTATATAACAAAGAGAGAGAGAAAAAAAAAAAAAAAAAAAAATCGCGATACACAGAATAAACGAAGCTACATTTTCAGCTCGAAACTGCTAATGGCATCCGCCCCAAAAAGCAAATTAGGGATAAATCATGAGTTTAATGGATATCAGCGCGTCCCGCCCCAGCCATAACTACGGAGTTTTGTCAACCTGGTGCGGGCGGCCACGGCTGGTGGCCGTTCGCCCGCCCACCGCCCACCACGGTGACTCACGTACCCCGCCCGTACCTCAGTGTACCGTGACGTCGCAAGCTTTACTCCCGTATAATGCCTTGGCTGTTTCAACTTCTATCTGTTCCTTTTCTCTCTATCTCTCTATCTCCTCCCGTCTTCTCTCTCCCTCTTGCTCTCCGACGTCTAAGTTCCTCTGCATGACGTGACAGTTTCATGAACCTTTCGCCCCGGCCCGCTGCACGAGCCTGACTTGATGTATGGTGGCTGTGACCCTAAGGCGCTCGCTTTTTTGCACAGCCTTTCCTCTCCACTTTCTCGAAGCCGCCTCCAGCCGATCCATAATCCGTATGCCTCCCAAGCAGGCATCGGTGTCCTTTGTGTATCTTCCGCCTCTGCCGCTTTGTGTGTCTTCCGCTTGTGCCGCTATGCTTTCATGCACCGCTGCACCGGCTTCCTTCAACAGCGCCGCGGAAGATAAGCAAGAGTCTGCGACGGGAAGACGTGAAGACGTGCACACGCCTTCCTGTCACGCGTACCTGCCAACGCCGCCTAACGCACGCCCTTCGTTATTTAGTCTTCTTCGTGCACGCGGGCTGACGCAGTGTCGTGCATCTCTGAGCATCTCACGGATCACGCATCTCGCAGACGGTCTCTCTCCGCCCATGGCTGCGGTGTGGCTAGACGCTTTTCGCCAGCTCTCCTACGTGACTCACGGCCGACTCGCTGGACCTTGCCTGCATGACTAGGGACGCCGCGACACGTGTGCCACTCTTTTCTTCCTTTCTTTCTTTCTTTCTGTGCAGTCGTTTTCCACACTTTTTCTCTGTTCTGCCTCTTTCCCCCTTTTTTGGCCGAGTTGCCTCTCTTTCACTCTCTTTTTCCTTTGACCTTTCGTGTGACAAAACCTAGCTCTCCATCACCCCCCCCCCCCTTTCCCTTCCCTCTCCCTACAAAGCCTCTTGTCGCAGCCAGACTGCCATGAGGCGCATGACTCTCCTTCCACACGAGTGGCTGTGTTGTTAGGCAGTTTGGCGACGTGCTTGGTCCATGCACACGGTGGCTGCA
>BOPN01004609.1:0-47500 GCA_017312705.2 Penaeus japonicus
CGATGAAAAGGAAAAGGGATTGAGGGAAACCAGGATGAAGATAGGGGGAGGGAGGAGGGGGAGGGGAAGGACTTCGCCATCATGAATGTCAGTAGTGTTTTACAACAACCGCAAGAATCACTCCCCGATTGAAGTCTACACAAAGCGACTGATAAACCAGGGGAGGGGAGGGGGAGGGAGGGAGAAAGGAAGAGACGGAGGGAGGGAGAAAGGAAGAGAGGGGAGGGAGGGAGAAAGGAAGAGAGAGAGGGAAGGAGGGAGAAAGGAAGAGAGGGAGGGAGGGAAAAATGAAGAGAGGGAGGGAGGGAGAGAGGAAGAGAGGGAGGGAGGGAAAAAGGAAGAGAGAGAGGGAGGGAGGGAGGGAGGAAGGGAGGGAGGGAGGGAGGAAGAAAGGAAGAGAGAGAGAGAGATGGAGGGAGGGAGGGTGAGAGGTTGAGGGGGAGGGAGAGGGGGAGTAAGGGAGTGAGTGAGTGAGTGAGGGAGGGATGGAGAGAGAGAGAGAATGAAACGACATCCATACGACCTTACTACAAGCTTTTTGCCCCCACATGTGCGCTGAAATTATACACGCTCGCGTATACATTTACATAAACAGGCGCACATGTACGTATACTCAATGTCCTGTCTCCGCTATCTCTCTCTTCTCTTCTCTCTCTTTCTCTTCTCTCTTTCTCTCTCTCTTTCTCTCTCTCTCTCTCTCTCTCTCTCTCTCTCACTCTCTCACTCTCTCACTCTCTCACTCTCTCACTCTCTCACTCTCTCACTCTCTCACTCACTCACTCACTCACTCACTCACTCACTCACTCACTGTGTGTGTGTGTGTGTGTGTGTGTGTGTGTGTGTGTGTGTGTGTGTGTGTGTGTGTGTGTGTGTGTGTGTATGCGCGCGCGTTTTGAATACAAACAATTAAATATCCTTAAAACAAAACCTAAGTCTAAAAATGGAAACATTCCCACTGCATACAAAGCATGACAAAGACAACGAGAACGATCTCATCCCGTCCACACACGCGCCTCCACCCATGACCCCCCCCCCCCTACCTGCCGACAGCATAACAGTAAACCCCGTTTTCTGTTTCACGCCGGGACGAAAGGGGGCCCAAACGTTCCTTATTTGTTCGGCTTAAAACAAAGACAGGTTCGGCTACCGTTTGTTTGGGGCCGTTCCGATTAGATCGTAGTGCCTGTGCTTCCGTTGAAACAAAAAAAAGTCTGGCGAAAAGGGGAATCTCTCAAAGGCAATTCCCAAGCAAACATTACTGCGTAGCGAACCCCGCCCGTCTGGAGTCCGCGTGACCTGAGTTGACCCTGCCAGAACCAAGGACGGACAGTGGGTGGGCGGTTCGTTCCCGCCCTTATTCCCGTACGTGGGTCGGGGATACGCTGCGGCTGAATCAATGGACCGCAGACAAGCTAACAAAATTGGATAATGACAGGAAGAAGAGAAGAAATGGATAGACAAAAAGTACGTGGGAGTCGGAGCTCAGGGAGGGAGACAAAGGGCGCTGCGTCGCCGTTACGGTACCGGTGCGAGAGAGGGAGGGAGAAAGAGGAAGAGAGAGGGTAGGGGCAAGAGGGACAAGGAGGGGGGAGGGGAGGGAGGAGGAGGAAAAAGGGAGGGAGGAAGAGGAAGAGCGAGAAAAGAGGAAAGAGAGGGAGGGAGGAAAGAGGAAGGGAGGGAAGAGAGTACTCCGCCCTAACCATTTCCTTGACTACTCGTGCGACGCGTGCCTACCTCCTCCCCCCTCCCTTCTCGCTTCCACTCGGCTCGATGACGCCCACTCAGCGCCTTCTCCCTCGCCGTCATCACCACCCGCAGTACAGAGCCTCGCCTCCCTATCCACAGCCATTCCGGGAAACCTTGTCTACGTCGCTTTACTTCAGCCTCATCGCTTCAGCGGAGATGAGCTACTGAGGCACGCCTTCGAAAAGCGAGTTAACTACCTGCATCCTTCTGCGAGCGCTCTCGCTCTCACTCTCACTCTCTCGCTCTGACTGACTGACTGACTGACTGACTAACTGAATGTGTCTGTCTGTCTATCTGTTTGTCTGTCTGATATATATATATATATATATATATATATATATATATATATATATATATATATAGAGAGAGAGAGAGAGAGAGAGAGAGAGAGAGAGAGAGAGAGAGAGAGAGAGAGAGAGAGAGAGAGGGAGAGAGAGAGAAAGAGAGAGAGAGGGAGAGAGAGAGAGAGAGAGAGAGAGAAAGAAAGTGAGAGAGAAAGATAGAGAGAGAATGGAGTGAGAGTGATAGAGAAGTTGAAACCAGACAATGAGGTGAGAATAAATAGGTATATATTCCGCAGTGCAAAACATGTACGAATACAAGTATGAATGCAATATTCAATGATGACTGCAACTGAAAGCCAATTATAACAACACTTTTATTCCATGAATCCTACAGCAAAGGATGCCTTCAACAACAATCGACATTATAACAAAATACATACATACATACATACATACATACATACATACATACATACATACATACACACATACATACACACACACATACATACACACACACATACATCTATCCATATATTTATATATATATATATATATATATATATATTTATATATATATATTCATATATATATATATATATATATATATATATATATATATATTTATATGCATGTACGAACGCAAATCCAGCATCGAATCAGTCACAAAATCAAACATTCAAGTCATCTCCTCTAGTAGACCGAATAAGAAGGCAAAAAGATAAATACACAAAAGAATAATTTAAAAAATGCACAAAAAAAAGGAAATAAGAAAAAAGTTCTCCTCGCAAGGGACGTGGAGTGCATTATCAGCAAGATATCCGGCCGATCCCCTGACGAAAGACGCCCGCGCACGACGCCCACCTGAGAGAGGTGGGCGTCGAGGGAGGAGGAAAAAGAGGGAGGGAGGGAGGGAGGAGGAAAAAGAGGGAGGGAGGGAGGGAGAGAGGGAGGGAGGAAAGGGAGGGAGGGAAGGAGGGAGGGAGGGAGAGAGAATGAGGGAATAAGTATGTGAGGGAATAAGTATTGAGTGAATGAGTATTTGAGTGAATGAGTATTTGAGCGAATGAGTGAGTGTGAGTGAATGAATGAATGAATGAATTAAAGATAGAGATATAGAAAGGGAGACCAAGAAGTAGCAGGCTGATTCATGCGTAAGGCCACGGTAGGAAGCAAAGAGGGAAGGGAAGGGGGCCCACGCAAGACAAAATCGCCGCCCAGGATCCAGGCGCTGGGACCAATCACGGAGCGCCGACGAGCCAATGAGCCGGGCGACGGGAACGGCACGCGCGCCCCGCCCTGCCCCCCCCCCCCCCCGGTCCACTTTGCCCCCCTTCCCCCCATTCACTTGCTACTCTGCAATCCTCTTGAAGCCGTTGATAGGTTGCCGCGCTGAGCTGTTTTTCGGGTGTCACATGGGCGAGCGACCGAGCCAGCGAAAGGGATTTCCGCCCAAGGGGACATCATCATTAGCGATCAAGAGGGAGATGAGAGTTCGATTATAAGAAAATAGGAGCCGAAAAGAAGGGAAACGGATGGGAAAATGAGAAAAAATACGAGAGAAAGAAAGAGAATGAAAGAGAAAGAAAGAGAAAGAGTGAGAACGTGAGAGAGAGAGAGAGAGAGAGAGAGAGAGAGAGAGAGAGAGAGAGAGAGAGAGAGAGAGAGAGAGAGAGAGAGAGAGAGAGAGAGAGAGAGAGCGTGAGAGAAAGAGCAAGAACGAAAGAAAAAGAGAGCGTGAGAGAAAGAGCAAGAACGAAAGAAAAAGAGAGCCCATGCCGAAACGGTCACTGCCTGAAAGCTACACGAGCCCTCGTACGCCCTGGTCTAGAGCGATGACTTAAGACTCGGAGTCTAAACGGATTATGCTCAGTTCCAAACTTCATTATCATTATATAAGTGGCAAAACGGTGCAAATTGGAGCTGGAGGACTCGACTACTACGGCGTAAAGTGCAATAACTGCTGTTTACGCGTTCAAACTGCAGCGTGAAATGAGCGCAGCCAAGACGATAGCGCTTTGAGCTAGACATCACTTAAACTGAAGCTTTGTTACACTTCACCCTGCATTTTTTATGCATAAAAGGAATTCCATCATATCAGCAACATTTCCACCGGCTTGCGTAGCCCTGGGGATAGAACACCCACGCCCATTCTCGCCTGTACCTTTGTGCCTAGATCCTTGTATTAAATATTTGTATCATAACCTCGTAAAACCCCTTCGCTTACGAGGCGTTCTCTCAATCTCTTCCTCTTCGTCCTTCTGCTCCTCCTCTTCCTCCTCTTCATCTAGCTTCCTCTCCTCCCCTTCTCCCTCCTCCTCCTCCTCCTCCTACTCTTTCAGCGCCTCCAGCTCCTCCTCCACCCTTTCCTCCTACTCCTCCTCCTCTTTCACCACCTCTAACACCTCCTCCTCCACCTCCTCCGCCCTAATCCCCGCCTGTCTTATCTCCTCCCAGCCGCTGAACAAGTCTGAAGTCGTGGCCCTTGTGCCCCCCCTCCCCCCGAGGCGTACAAAGGGTTGCTCGATGACCCCGCCGCACGTGACGCTTCGGGATGGATGCTGCTCGTCGACAAGGGTATTTGTATGTATGTATGAGTGAATTAACATGGATATTCATGTGACGTGGATATATGGAATAATGGAGAAGAATAAACAAACACACAATTACAATCACAAAACAAACACACACACACACACACACACACACACACACACACACACACACACACACACACACACACACACACACACGCACACACGCACACGCACACGCACAGATTCAAACAAAAATACACACATAAATATTTGCATGACGGCATAATCGACGACCGGGCGAGCAAGACCACCTCGTTGCACGGCCAGTCACTCATTCCTAGCAACGCCTTCGTGATGAATCCTCCCTATCCCTCCGTCACCCTCCCTTTTCCTTTTCCTTTTCCATTCCTTTTTCCCCGTCTCCTTCCTCTTCCCCGTCCCTTTCCCCTCCCCTCTGCAGCACACGTCAGAGCGAATTTATTTACCCCGGACCCCAACCACAAAAAAATCCCCCCCCCCCTCGCCCGTCGCCACACCACATCCCAACACGACGCGATAAAAACCTCGACTCCAACACGCCCCGCGGATATGATCATCGCCGCGATATGATCACTGACTAAAGAAAAAAAATAATTTGCAATTAGGAGGAGCCGCTCTCTCCTGCCGCCAACGCCAGCAATTGCGTCAATCCCGACACGATGCTGTTAAATCTACAACCGCCACGGCATCCAGGCATTCGCGTTGCATCGACAGATTTATCCGGTA
This sequence comes from Penaeus japonicus, assembly GCA_017312705.2. Lineage (NCBI taxonomy): Eukaryota > Metazoa > Arthropoda > Malacostraca > Decapoda > Penaeidae > Penaeus > Penaeus japonicus. Next base: position 5,333 of record BOPN01004609.1, read on the forward strand.
ATTGCGTTAAATAGCCGCTAATTCTGGCCCAGCGGATCAACAAGTACTCTCGCCACCACCATCCTGCGCGTGAAATCACTTCAACGTCTCCCTACTCGTCTACTCATCGTCGCAATCCTAGAGCTAAGTCAGTGCAGGTCACACCTCACGACTGCTTTTTACATACATACATACATACATACACACTCACATTCTTTCTTTAATTTTTTTTTTGTTTCTTCTTTTTTCTTCTTTCCTCCGTCATTTTTTTTTTCTTCAGATTTTTTTTTCACACCATTTTTTAAATAATTTTCTATCTTTCCCTGCTCCTTTCCTCCTTCACATAACTTCCACTCTTTCTTTTCCTACCTTCTGTTCCCCCATCCCTCCTCTCTTTTTCATCTTCTTCTATTTCCCATTCCTCTTTCGTCTTTGTCTTCGTCTTCTTCGTCGTCGTTATTTTCTTATTCTTACTACTCCTCCTCTCCCTTCCCTCCCCCTCCCTTCTTCTTACTTCACCTCCACATTTATCACCTCCGGACACGAGCATGATTTCATAAACACTTCTTTCCCTCCTCGGCATAAAAAAAACGCCATCCTCCTTCCCTCCTCCCTCGCCCCTTTTCCCCCCTCCCCCCCTCCCCCTTCCACCCCCCCAGCGGAGACAGTGCCGGAGCCTGGCAGGAATGTTGACGACACCTCCAGGAGCCAACACAGCTTCGTCAGCCCCGTCTCCTGTGACAAGGTGGGGGACATAGAGGGGCGGGGGGCGGGAGAGAGGGGCGGATGAGAAGGGCTAAGTGGTGGAGGTGGTGGAGGATGAAGTGGAGGATGAGACGGAGGTAGAGGAGGAGGAGGAGGAGGAGGAGGAGGAGGAGGAGGAGGAGGAGGAGGAGGAGGAGGAGGAGGAGGAGGAGGAGGAGGAGGAGGAGGAGGAGGAGGAGGAGGAGGAGGAGGAGGAGGAGGAGGAGGAGGAGGAGGAGGAGGAGGAGGAGGAGGAGGGGGAAATATGGGAAGAGGACGACGATGAAGAAAGGTTATGAAAAGTAAAAGATAAAAGAGCTAGGGGTGAGGAGGAAGATCGGAAGGGGTGGGGAGTGGGGTAAGGAAAGAGCGATGGAGACGACCAGGAGAGCCCAAGAAAAAAATAAGAAAGTCGAAGAATACGAGGAGGGGAGAAAAAGGAGAGACTGAAGACGGACAAAGGGAGAAGAAAGAACACGCAGAGCTACGACAGCGGCAGACAAGTTTTCCACAATGCAACAAACGCGCAACAAAGCGCCCTCCACAACCGGGGGTTGGAAAAGGGTACACGAGTATTGCAGCGTGATGAAATTCCGGTGATTAATTGCAGGGAATCACAGACGGGTAAAAATGTCCTCACGCAGACTCAATTACTCAGCTGCAGTGGGTGTCGATTTATTGTTTTGCCTTTTTCTCTTTTAATAGAAAGGGACGAAGGAAGCGGGACTCATCTGGCATCTACTTTCAAAGCAAACACTAAACACAATGCCATCGGGAAAACACAAACTAGGCCTCTCGAACAAAGGGAGACGGGGGCACACACTTCACATTCCGCCTTAAATACAAACGAATGAAAAAACAAAATACGGAGAGAGAAAAAATCCCGGGGACATTCATGACCTCGCTGACGCAATTGGCATGACGTGGCAAGCCTCGTCATGGCGGCGCTGTCATCATGGCCATTCTAACCTCCGCCTCCGCTTCCACCACTACTGCCACCGCCACCGCAATGCCACTGTCGCCACCTGTGCCCTTGCCGTTGCTCCTGCCACCATCTCCGCCACTTGAGCCCTATCCTAGCCACCGCTCCTGCCACCATCTCTGCCACCTGTGCCCTCGCCACCATCTCTGCCACCTGTGCCCTCGCCACCGCTCCTGCCACCATCTCTCTGCCACCACCTCTACCACCTCTGCCACGCTGCCGCTTCGTCATCCCTATCCCCTTCGCTTTCTGCACCTCCGCTTCAAGCGGCTCGGACACCACGTCGATGCAACAGAAGTAATTCAAGAGTAAAATGGTAAAAAAATAAAATAATGAATAAAAACTATACAATAAAAAAGAATCCCGTGATCACAGCATGCACCATTTACCTCCCGCAGCTTTTACAACAATTGCATTATCAATCCAATAGCGGCAGCTGATTCCCAGTAGCCATGAGCCCGTGAGCTGAAGGTCACGTAACACCGCTGCTCGGTAAAGCTGCGGTGCTCCACCACGCCCTCCACTTCCTCCAGCCTCCAGCTGTGTTCCGCCACGCCCTCTTCCACCTCCTCCATCATTTTCCATCTCCCACCCCTCCAAGCTCTCCTCCATCTTTTTTTTCCATCTCCCTCTCTACCACGCCCACTCTATCTCCGTCTTCCTCTCCACCACGCCCTCCTCTAATCATTTTCCATCTCCCTCTCCACCTCCCCCTCCTCCATCTTTTTTTCCATCTCCCTCTCCACCTCCCCCTTCCCCTCCTTCATCACTTTTCCATCTCCCTCTTTACCACGCCCTCCTCCATTTCCTCCATCTTTCTTTTCTCCCTCTCCCTCTCCATTTTCTCCCGCCTACTCCTATAGTTTTAGCTTGCCTAGTGACCTACCTTGCCCTCCAAACCCATTTAGAAGTCTGACGTCAGTGGCCAGGGGTCAGGCAGGACGGTTCCGGAGCAGCCCCGCCATGCAAAGGAAACCCTAGAGTCCGGCTTACCATAATTGATCATGAATCGATCGCATCCTTCCGCACGGGACCGATGCTGATTACAACTGTATTCTCTCCCAACGACCTTAACCGAAAGACACTAGCCACAATAAAAGAAAAGCTTTTTAGAAGTTCACTGCAACAAATGTAAATAATGAAAAAGGTATGAATGCGACTGAATGTATCTGACGCGCTTCTAACTATATATATATATTACCAGAAATGCACATATATTTGATGAAAATATCATTCAAAACGCGTCAAATCCATCTCTTCATACCTATAAGTAGGACACCTCGCAACGCAAAAGGAACATCGACACAGGCCTACCATGAACAAATCCAAATTTAGTTATCTCTGTATCCATTATTGACAAAATGTCGAGTGCAGTGTGTCAAAAGATGGAAGTGTTTACATGCATTATGTTTGAAGATGGGAGTGGAATATTCTCTTATTCTCTTATTCTCTCTCTCACTCACTCACTCACCCACTCACTCACTCACTCACTCACTCACTCACTCACTCACTCACTCTCTCTCTCTATATATATATATACATACATATATATAAATATACATCTACAGTATATACATAAATATACATATATATACATATATACACATATATATTTGTGTGTGTGTGTGTGGGGGGGGTGAATGAATGTATCCATGCATAGATGATTCCTCATTTCTATAAATGAACCACTAGAAATAGTATTCGAACCACCTACACACACACACACACACTAATATATAAATAATATATATAAATAATATATATATATAATATATATATATATTTATATATAATATATATATATATATATATATATATATATATGTATGTATGTATGCATTACACATTACAGCTCCAATTTCCTTCTCTCTTTCGACAAAAAAAAATCGTTAGGTAGCTTCTGCTCCGCCACTTGCCCCCCCCCCTCCCCCTTGCCCGATACAAGCACAAATGTAAGTCTCCTGAAGTATCGCAGTAATAGCGGCGCCGTCTCGAACACCTCTCGCATGCAGCAAGTCAAAGCAAGGGGGGGAGGGGGTGGGGGGAGGGTGAAGCTAACCAAGTGAGCCCGTGAATCAGGACAAGCGGCTTCAACTGCGGGAACGCTTAGACTAAGCCAGGATTGCTCTTGATAGTTCAGCTTAAGATGCTACGACCGAAGCAGTCACTAGATCCACTTACGATAGCATGAATAAAAGAATGGATAAATACATGAATGAATAAATAAATAAATAAATAAAATATATTTGTTTGTCTGTCTGCTTACATATATGGGCAAAATGTCAAATATTCTTGTGGCCAAAATATTTCATTCTCCACATGCACGGCGTTTCTGATGGTGTCGGTGGAAATATAAGACACGTAATTCGGGTATTTTGTACAGCGTAACGCAATTACCGACCATCCAGATAGGGTGCAGTAAACGGATTAAAAGCCGGCAGAATAGGCCTTAAGGGGATTCCTCCCCGTCCTGTTAAGTCTACCCCGAGCTATCTTCTTTAATTAACATTTTCAAAACATGAAGCTTAATGTTGATATTTCTCTTTCTCTTTTCTCCCCCCCCCCCCCTCTCTCTCTCTCTCTCTCTCTCTCTCTCTCTCTCTCTCTCTCTCTCTCTCTCTCTCTCTCTCTCTCTCTCTCTCTCTCTCTCTCTCTCTCCTGTATTGTATATATTTCAATCTGTTGACATAGCTGTAAGTGTTTGTAATAGATATGTGAACTCAAAGAGGGTCTCTTTCTCTTTGTTTCTCTTTCTCTTTCTTTTTAGGGATACAAATTAGATGAACACTCACCACAACACTGCTCAAGTAACAAGTCTTGCCATTCAAACGTACCTGCAAATAAAAAGATCATAAGTTGAAGACAATGACACACTCAAAAATAATTTTAATCATAATCACCAGTAAAACTTTATTAGTAAAGGCATTATGCACAACGGCGCTATAACGTGTGTGATAAATAAGCCGGCCTGTCGTGACGTCAAGCAACAGATGGCATGGTTATCTGTCCGGATGATGGAATAACAGCAGGATACATCATTCCGAACCCTCATTACCTTTCACTTTTTTCATGCCGCTTGCATCTCATTGCAGCCGAAATCTTGGCGGCCATGGAGATAATGCAATGCAGATATATCAAACATGCAACGGAAATTCTATGTCTAAAAAACTGCAGTATCATCCACGATTAAAAGAATCTGTCATCAATATCTAATAAGATGCCGGCATTGGTTCTCTCAGACACCGAACCGGATCGACGCAGTATTTGTTTCTCATTAAAGTGGTCTGTCCACTCGAGCGGCGGCCATCATCCATGCCTGGCCGACGCTGGGAGGACGCGACATCCGACTACAACCAGTTCGCATCCAGTTCCCACCTCGAGCTAACCTCCTTGTTCACAGAGCCTCCCATTCCCTTTCCTCTCCACTTACCCACTCTCCCATGGCCCCCTTTCCACTTCACTCGTACCCATTTGCCCACAGACCTTACCCATGCCCTAGTTCGACTTCACTCTTATCCAATTTACCCAAAGCCCCCCATCCCCCCTTCTGACGATGCCGCCCCCTATCAATGATATTCCCACAGACACTCACGCCGACCCTCATCTTTCCCTCATGGGCTTCCCTGCAGAATCAACGAACGCACTGCTGCAACTCTGATACGCTTCGTGTATAATCTCCAAGGGAAAAATGGGTCTTGATCCAACAAATGATGCGTGTCTGAAAGATATACAGCGCACACATGCCGGCTCTCACATGAGGAACAATGATAAGCTTTCAACATTACGTGATTAGTTTCAATCCGTGGGTGAAACTGCCGATAGCTAACACAAACATAATGTCAAAAGAAAAGAAACAACACCAAATTGGTTTCCAAGGCGTCGAGAGGCTTCGAATAACCAATGGCTGTGAGCAGGACGCGGGGTCCTACCACCACCTACTAATCAATGATGTACTGTAACAATTAATAACAGATACACACCTTATTCCTGTATGTCTCTCAGCCAGCACCAATCTTCAATGAAAAACAGATTCCATGTCAATGGACATTCGCCTAGGATTAAACCACCCACGCCCACAAAGACATACGATGGGCGGACGATCTATGGGTGATTCGGAGCATATCTCCTCAGGTGAAGGAAGAGGGGGGGAGGGGAGAAGATGAAAGAAAAGAAAGGAAAGAGAAAGGAGGGTGAGGAAAGAACAAGGATGAAAGGAGGGAATGAGGGAAGGAAGGATAAAGGAGGTAAGAGGTAAAAGAAAAGTAGGGGGACAGAAAGAGAAGGAGGAGGAGGAGGAGGAAAGAAAAAGGACGAGATGAGGAGGAGGAGGAGAATGAAAGTAGGGAGAGGAGGAGGAAAGGAGGAGAATGGGGAAGGACGGAAGGGGAAAAGCCGCTGCTTCCTGCACATATTCGGAGAACGAGGGAGGGAGAGATTGTGTGAGGTAGTATACATAATGACACGATGGCAATTATAATATATGTTGTCACGTTCGTGGCTTTACAAGCTGCCAAAAAGCTGCGTGGTGGCAAGCAGTGCGACTTTTTCCTATTTCACCTGACTTTCTGTCTTTTAAGTCTGGTTATATTAACTTTCTCTCTCTCTCTCTCTCTCTCTCTCTCTCTCTCTCTCTCTCTCTCTCTCTCTCTCTATCTATCTATCTCTTCATCTCCATTTCTTTCTTCCGATTCTAGTTCTTCTTCCACTTGTTCTACCTCTACCTCTCCCTCTGCCCCCCCCCCCTCCTTTTCCTCTCCGTCTCCCCTCTTCTTCTCTCTTCCTTCCCCGACCAACATGGAAGGCCGCTCCCACCCGACACCAATTGCACGTGTCTAACGCCTCGCTTTTGGACTCGCCTTCGGGAAGAGTGCAAAACCATCGCCTTCGCACGACACAGCGAGGGAGGGAGGCATTGAGAGAAATACCAGGGAGGGATAGAGGGGAAGGTTAAGGGGAGATAGGAGGAGAAAGAAGGGAGGGAGGGAAAGAAAGGGGGAGAGGGGAGAGAGGGAGGGAATAGGACGGAGAAGGGGGGAGGGGGAGGAGGAGGGAGGGAGACAGGGCAGGGGAGAAAGAAAGGAGGGGGTAGAGGAAAAGGAGGGGAGGGTAGGGAAGGGGAGGGAGAGAGAGAAAGAGAGAGAGAGAGAGAGAGAGAGAGAGAGAGAGAGAGAGAGAGAGAGAGAGAGAGAGAGAGAGAGAGAGAGGGAGAAATATATCGAAAGTAAAACAAGGCGATATTGAAGAGAGAAGTGCAGGAAGAAGGCATTAAGAGGATGGGAAGGCGGTGATAAAACCTGAAAGACGAAATTAGCGGACTTGTGAGACGGAGGGAAGAAGACGACAACGAGAGAGCGACGAGAGCAGTTAAGGGGAAAGCAGGGGGATGAATGTGACTCACGTCTCGCCGCTGACCCGACGCCATCAAGTCAGAGCTGCTGGTGACCAAACTTCACGCATTAGCAGAGGTGAACACGCCCCCCCCCCCCCCCGCGCATATGAGGAACCTGGATGGACGTGAAGCGAAGATGCTGCGAGGCTATGAGGAAGGGGATAATGTTGTCATGTTGCCTGAGGTGTGGCTATGGCTGTGGTTGGGGCTGAGGTTGGGGCTGTAGTTAGGGCTGTAGTTAGGGCTGTAGCTGGAGCAGTAGTTAGGGCTATGGTTGGGTTTTAGGGATGTAGTTAGGGTTGTAGTTAGGGCTGTGGGTAAGGCTCTAATTGGGTCTGTAGCAAGGCATAAAACCATGAAGGATCTTTGAATATATTGTACGCGTCTTGCATACAGATAGGATGCCACAGATTCGCAACAGGCCCTATGCAATTGCAGAAATCAAGGCCAGGGCCGGGGTCCGCCACAGCATCAGAGTGACTAAGTCAGGATGCCACCGAGTAATGAAGTCATCGTACATAAAACCAATCCGTTGAAAACAGTCTCACCGCGGAGTTGCCAAGCCGCTGCGGGCGCGAGGGCGTTTGCCGTGGGCGGCTTTGATCCTTTGATCCCGAGATAAGGGTGCTCGCTCGCCCAGCCCGTGTCTCTCAACCCTAATCCCTTAACCTTTCAATGCCGGAGCGATTCCGCTTGGCCAATCCCAAGGAGGGAGGCTTGTCCATTCGCCCAAGTAATGAACCTGTCTGTGTCTTTCTATATGCTTAGCACTCTCTTCCGTCTCTGTCTCTTTCCCTATCTGCCTCCGCCTCTCTCCCGTGTATCTTAAACCTTTGATTACTACTGCGTTACTCTGTGTCCCTACTTAGTTATACATTAACCATGGTCGATATAAGCTACGAAAGTGGCAAAAACAACAGTAATAAAAATTGTTAACGAAAACAATCACAACGACGACAACGAAGAAAGAAATTATAAAATGACAGTAATAGCAAGAATAATAACAATTGATCTATCATCTTTACTATCATCATTATGAGCATTAGCATTAATAATGATGATGATCACATTGTAACCATAATACGGAAACAAGGCTAATAATAACACAGAGAGGAAGAAGATCAAGAAAAAAACAAAGCCAGAGGTTAAAGACCCAGGGTGTAATGGAAGAAGGGAAAAAAACTGGCCTGGCCTCCGCTATTTCCTCTAAGCCGTCACATTCAAGTTGTCGCCTTTTGGGGAATTTCTTGAACAAGATGAGAAAGACCATTTCCTCTCCCCGAACGCCGCCACCGCATTCCACTCCCGCACCCCACTCCCCTTCCCCCTCACCCACCCACCCTCCCCTCCGACCCCCTTATCCCCTTGCCCTCCCTTTCTCTCCCTCCTACGCTTCCTTCTTTCCCTCCTACCTCCCTCTCTTTCTCTTCTTTCTCTTCTTTCCTTCCTCCCCTTCCTCTCATCCTCCCTCCCTCCTTTCCTCCTTCCCTTCCTGCCTTCCTTCCTTTCTTCCTTTTTCCTTCCTTCCCTCCCCACCTCCCATTCACCCAACCACTTCCGCCTCCGCTTCTGCCTCTCATCCTCACCCTCAACGTCACCCTCGACGTCACACGACCCGCCGATCCGTCACTGTCAAATCTCTACACTGAAAGTCGTCCAATTAAATGCGTCCGCGAAACTAAGACGTTACGATATCACCCTACAATCCATCTACTTCTCTCTTACCTGAAGTCACGCGAGGGGACTGACCCGCCCTACCCCTACTCTCCTCTCCCCTCTCCTCTCTCTCTCTCTCTCTCTCTCTCTCTCTCTCTCTCTCTCTCTCTCTCTCTCTCTCTCTCTCTCTCTCTCTCTCTCTCTCTCTCTCTCTCTCGCCCTTGCATCTCTTTCCCTCTACTCCACACCCCTCGCTCACCCCCCCTCCCTGTCTCCTCCCATCCCCCCTACCCCTCCTCCGCACACACGCACACACGAACGCCCGGGGACGGCTCATCTTGCTGGTTTGACGAGCAAGCACAGCTGCTCTTCCTGCCCTGCCCCTCCTAATGGTGGCGGGCGCGTCGCGGCTTTGAAAAGTAAACATGTCACTCGCAAGAAAAAACAAACAGATGAAAAATAATAACGAAATAAATGTAAAAAAGGAATAATGACACACATGAGACATTTGCAAGATTAATAAAACAAAAATGAAATAAGAATAAAACAGTAGCGTCGGCGTGGAGACTTGAGAGAAATGTTTGTCGTCCTCTGGATTCCGGATTTTGGCTCCCCCCCCCCTCCCCTCTTCCCGCGGGTGTATCTTGCTTCGTATCTTCTACCCACTTTACATATTATCATCTTCCGCATTTCATTTTTCTTCCAACCCATTCTTTCTCTCCATTCTTTCCCTACGATGCCCTCTCCCATCCCCATCCCCATCCACCTCCTGCTCCCCCCCCCATCAATCCCTCATCCCCCCTGCAACCTCCCTCCCTCCCCTGCCATCTCCCGACAAAGCGAAAGAAGGAAAAGAACAGCACGACGTAACAAAGGAGGAGGTGAAGGAAGCCCGCCGCCAGCCGCCCCAGCCGCCCCAGCTCCCGTGACCCACATCAGGTCCCGCGCGTCCAGTTCCTGCAGGAGCCAGTCCTTCGGGGGTCACCGTTACCGCCGTCCACTCGCGTTTTTCTTCCTCCCCCCACCCACCCTTTTTTTTGCTGTTACTGCGGTCATCCTACTCGTCCACTCGGCTCGCTCGCTCCTTCTCTCTTTCCTTCCCTTCTTCTCGCCCTCTTCGAGATCCTACGCCCACGAGAACGGCGGAATCATCCGTATGTATAAACAAAATGGTTTTAAAAATGAAAGGTAACTCAACCCCCCCCCCCCCCTCTCTCTCTCTTCCCTCCACTTTCTTCATCTTCTTCTTTCCATCATCATTATCTTCTTCCATCCTTCCCCTACTCATTCCTTCCTTTTCTCCCCCTTTCTCCTAACCTCCTTTTCCTTCCTCCTTCCATCCTTCCCTCCTTTCTTCCTCCCTTCCTTCCTTCCCCCGCCGTACCTCATCATTACCTGACACCACATGCCAACCTCCATGCTGCCAGCCTGACAACGAGCGGCGACGACCCCCCCTCCACCCGTCGACCCACCTACAAGGGGGGGGGGGATTTGTCATGGCACAACGGCTAAATAATATCTCTTCTCTCGCGTGACGTCACAATCGCGTGACGCTCTCTTTACGTTGTTGAGACTAACAGGCATATGTAATATTTTATGCGATCTTTTACTTCAACATTGAGAGTGTTTTTTTATCACTTACAAGTATTTTTTAAAGTTTTTCTTCTTTGTCTCATAATTGTTATAACTTGATAATATGAGCCTCCTTATAAGTCTTTGTATCCATTAGTTTTTATATGTTTTTTTTTTCTTCATAAGAGCCTTTACATTTTCTACTATAATTTTCCTCGTTTCCTCGTTCTTCTACTATTCCTAAGCATACAAACTTCTTTCTCCATCTGGGAAGTTCACTGTTCAACATCTTTTTACTTTTCTCTCTTTATGTCTTTTTTTTAATCATAACTCCTTTTTTCGGCTAATATCATTTTCACTCATCGCGTATCTGTCGCAAGGACCTCCTGCCGCCGTCATTTTAAGTGCGTGCGACTGATTGTGTGTGTGTGTGTGTGCGTGTGTGTATTTGTGTGTATGTGTGTGTGTGTGTGTGTGTGTATGTATGTGTGTGTGTGTGTGTGTGTGTGTGTGTGTGTGTGTGTGTGTGTGTGTGTGTGTGTGTGTGTGTGTGTGTGTGTGTGTGTGTGTGTGTGTGTGTTTTAGAGAGAGAGAGAAAGAAAAATAGGGTTAGAGAAATGACGGCGCGGGGAAACAGACCAACCAAAGAAGGGGGAAGAGGCACACAACAAGTCGAAGGCCATAAAGAATTAATCATTCCGCGAAGCGATGGCGTCGCATCATCACACCAACTGAAAAAGCGCGGGAAAAGATTCACAGGCGAGGCCGCCGAACAAGCGCGCTGCGATCGCTCTGAGCTATCAAACAAAACAGACAATTCCTCGAATCGAATCGGGCAAAAAATTACGAAAATTGTTTTATCTTTTGCGATTATATAGCTTCGATTAAACACATACAGTGTGCCAAATGAACTGGTGTTATTTCAGACGAAAAATTATTACAAAGATTTCAGAAGAACTGGTTCCTTTATCAACCGCAGACAAACATTCCAATTTCCAAATTCAAACCGCGCCGAAGATGGCAGAAAATCCAAGGCAAAGAATAAACATCCTATAGTGTTTTTTCTGCCATTAAAACAACTCAGTGGAGTGATTTGCCGTTCACGTAATTACATAAAACGGAAATCTTTCGACACCCAAAGTTAAAATCCGTTCACCCGACGCACAAGCATACAAAGAAGGCTAGAAATCGAGCGCATCCATAAAAAAAAGCAAATACGCCTTTAGCCTCTCGTGTTTGTTTATGTCTGGCCACTCTCACGTCTGATTAGCCTTAGTGGACTGCTCCTGCCCGCCTTCGTTGCACACGACACTAAGAGACTTGTGAACAAACACGGCACGCTATGCGGCCGCCCATAGACCCTGCGGCCGCCCGTGCATCTCCCGAGACGTATGGGATGGCAGCTGCTGTTAGCATGATGCTGCCCGGTCTGGTGCACTTGCAGTGGTATAGTGGTTGGAGGTTGATTGTAGAGGTAACAGGTCGATTTCAGTAATGTCAAGTCGACTACAGTGGTGAAAAGTCGACTACGGTGGAGACAGCTTAAATGTAGTGGCGGTTGAGGTCGAGTGTTGCAGTGGTAGGTCGAATGAAGTGATGATACGTTGCGCGTAGTGGTGGCAGCAGAATAGTATTATGGGATCCGATACAATAGCAGGTAAAGGATGAAGGGAAGGCGAGACAGAATGGAGAAACCTGAGGAGAGAGGGGAGGGGGGGGGGGTAGAAGGAGCGAAGGTTTAGGACAGGAACACGCGAGAAGGGATGGAGAGGGAGAGGGAAGGGGGTGTCTCCCCGTGGTTTCTTTGGGGTCTCCCCCCCCCTCCCTCTAAGTCTCAAGAGCTTTCCGCCCTCTCGGATATCACATTCCGCAGTAACGTGTGGGGCGCCCATGCATTATACGGGCCTCAAAATGGCGACGAAGGCCAGGGAGAGCGATGGAGGCGAGAGGGGGGGGGTGATTACGTATGCTCAAGCCTTGATAAGTTTTACCTGCGCTTTAGCTCTCAAGGACAAAGGCCGCCCCAAGCACTCAATACGCGCCCACTTTTTCTCTTGAAGATAAAAAAGGAAAAGAAAAAGAAACGCAGGAAAAGAGGAAGACAATGTTAATACATAAAACGCCTAATCACTAGCTTGGGAGTCGGTATTTTGGCCTTCAACATTGCAGAATGGATGCAGATGTAATGAGCATGTATATGATTCTTAATTAACGGGATAAAACGCATTGTCCGTAAAAAAAAAAGAAATAAAACAACGAACATTGGAGATAATTAAATATGAAACAGTTATTGCAAAAAAAAATCCTCCATTGAAGAAATACAAAAAGTTTGACGATAATGCATGAACTTGAGAAAATAACAGGTTAGCTTGTTATAGATCCCTCTGGCATGCACAAGTTATCATGCTCGCCCCAATGCACTTGGTACGGATGCACGACTCCTTACCGTTATACTCTCATCATCCTTTATTCCCGTTACGTCTTAGTCATGCATTTAGTACGAATTTCATAAGGTTATGGATCACTTGTATAGATATCTTTCCTTCTTGATGATGGTATTTATAAATAACATACATTCACAATTATCAGTGGACAAAAAAACAACAACTTTATTTCTTTTCTCAATCTTTTCCATCCTCAATATCATTTCACATTATCAAAAATGATAGGAACCGCGAACCATAACACTAAAACAAAAAGCAACAACACAAACAAAATACCAAAGCAAGAATAAAAAAGGCACCACAACATAATCAAAACAACAACAAGAACAACAAACTCTTTTCAAAACATGGACAAAACTCAAACAAACGCAATACCCTACCATGTCAGCGAAGCCCTGCATTTCCCTCGTTATGAAGCGTGTCCGAATGAAATTTCTGGGAAGAGGAAGGAAGGAAGTATTGAGCCGGGCACCCCCTCCCCTCCCCCCCCCATACCCCGCCCAGTCTCCCGGGACAACAGGCCTGGTTACCCCCCGTCACTTTGCTCATTGTCAAAGAGGCTATCAGGGGCAACGGCGGAAGGCGGAGGACACGGAGACTAGTGGAAGAATAGAGATCGAGGTTTTATGGGATGACCCAAGGCAATAAATGAATATCAGTAAACACATATATTTCTATCTAAACCTATAAATATATACAAATATATACATACAAACATACATACATCCATACATATATACATCTCTCTCTCTCTCTCTCTCTCTCTCTCTCTCTCTCTCTCTCTCTCCCTCTCTCTCTCTCTCTCTCTCTCTCTCTCTCTCTCTTTCTCTCTTTCTCTCTTTCTCTCTTTCTCTCTTTCTCTCTTTCTCTCTTTCTCTCTTTCTCTCTTTCTCTCTTTCTCTCTTTCTCTCTTTCTCTCTCTTTCTCTCTTTCTCACACACACACACACACACACACACACACACACACACACACACATATATATATATATATATATATATATATATATATATATATATATATATATATATATATATATATATATGTATATATGTATATAATATATATATGTATATAATATATATAATATATATAATATATATAATATATATATATATGTATCTCTCTCTCTCTCTCTCTCTCTCTCTCTCTCTCTCTCTCTATATATATATATATATATATATATATATATATATATCGACTCGACGGTTGGCAGAACACGCTGGCACCGGAGTCTCGGAGCAGCCGAGCGGCAGGGCAGGTGGCGAGCGGGCAGCAGGCGAGGGTGCCACGGGCAGGAGGCGGCGCTGCACGACTGACCAACCCAGGAAATGCCGGGCCTGATTACTGGCCCTGTTACTGTGTTGCCTGGTGCCGCCCTCCCGCTTCCCCTACCCTCGCCCCCCCCCCCGTCCTCCCCGTCCCATTACCCTTCCTCAAGGCCTCGGCCATCCTCCCCGCCCCTGCCCACGCTCTCTCTCTCTCCCCCGCTCTCTCCGTGGAGCGTCTCTCTCGCCCCTTGTTCTTTTCCACTCAACTCAGTCCCGCCTCTCCTTCCTCCTCCATCATCATCTTTTTCTTTCTTCTCTTCTAATTTCTCAGCGATACGTGCATACTTACATGTACACATACATACAAAGAGACAGGCAGACAAAAGCCATCTCACTCACTCACTCACTCACTCACTCACACACACAGTCACTCATTCACTCACCCTCTCTCCCTGTGCCAGAGACGAACAACGCCCGGCAAACAGACAAAGACCGAGTCCCACAGACACAGTCCGAGTCCCACAGACAAACAACGCCCGACAAACAGACACAGACCGAGTCCCACAGACGAACCCAGATCCCGCAAACAACCCAAAGTGCGAGCGCGAGGGCGAAGCGGACATCCGCCTCCGTGCCATATTTGCCCCCTGACCCGTCGTCCCCTTGGTCGTCCCCTAGTCTCTCTATCCTCTCCTCTATCTCTCTCCGTCCTACTGTCTATTCATCCTCTTCACCTTCTCCTCACTTTCATCACTTCCTCTCCTTTCCGGAAACAGATGTAAAAAGGAAGAAGGTTATTTCGCAATAAAAAATAGCGATAGCAATTATAGTAAATATACTGATAATGATAGTAATAATCACCATCGTCATCAACATCATAACAATAATAACAGCTTAGTTTACGATACAAAAATAAAAGTAGCAACAATGGAGCCGAAACTAGAAAGAACAGCAGGTGCGAAAGTAGAAAAAAAAGTCCACACAATAAAAAGGACCACCACGGCGAGGCTCCTTCCTTCCCGTCCCTATCTCCCCACCTCCCACTCTTCTACCACCCCATCTCTCCCTTCCCCTTCCTCCCTCTCCTCCCATCCATTCCCACCTTCCTCTTTCCCTCTTTTCACTTCTCACCTTCCATGCCCCCCCTCCCCCCCTCCCCCTGGCGAATTCCGTCGTCCGGCCGAGACTTTGTAAAGTCGCCGACAAAGCCGCCCCTACTCGTCGCCGAACCCAAGGCCCAGTCACGAAGTCCGTTTCCCTGATTAGCCAATCTCGGCTCACAAATTTGGAACGCATGAGTATCAGATAACCAATTTGGATATGCAAATGTCTCTATTTTTTCCTTCCCATCGCTCTCTCTCTCATTCCCCTTTTTTTAAACCCTCTCTTTTTAATGCGTTCATGCTTTAAGGTCATAAAGCCAGCAGATACCTGGAATTGGAAACAGATTGTGCTATACATATTCATGCGGGGGTAAAGCGAGGCGCGAGCGGGTGCGGTGCGATTATTGTGTGGCGGGGGAGAGTGTGGCGGCGGGACTGTGGCGGGCGGACTGTGGCGGGGGACTGTGGCGGGGGACTGTGGCAGGGGACTGTGGCAGGGGACTGTGACAGGGGACTGTTTGGCGTGGAGACTGTGGCGGGGGACTGTGACAGGGGACTGTTTGGCGTGGAGACTGTGGTGGGGGATTGCGGCGGCGGGACTGTGGCGGGGGACTGTGGCAGGGGACTGTGGCAGGGGACTGTTTGGCGTGGAGACTGTGGTGGGAGATTGCGGCGGCGGGACTGTGGCGGGGGACTGTGGCAGGGGACTGTGGCAGGGGACTGTTTGGCGTGGAGACTGTGGTGGGGGAATGTGGCGGTGGGGGCGTGGCAGGGGACTGTTTGGCGTAGAGACTGTGGCGGGGGGATTATGGCGTGGCGACTACGACAGGGGACTTGGAGACTGTGGCGTGGTGACTGAGGCGTGGATACTGTGTGGCGCGCAACGGAGGCTGTCAGACAGGTGTGGTTGGCGTAGTATAGTGATAAAAAGGACGATGGTGAATGGGAGATGCGCAGGGAGATGGTGGCGACATGGGAGACGTAGCTAAAGGGTGCGGAGGGAAAGCAGCAGCAAGCAAAACAGAGTGAGGAAGAAAAAGGAAAACCGAGATGATGGATCGGTGGCGTGATGATCCTGAGCTAATCCTATAAGTGACACGAGTGACACCAACACAATCGGTGACTTGGGTGCAGAGGTCATGCAAGTCGCCTGGCTTTCTGGCCGTGCTTCTGGTTAGCCCAAGACACAGTAGCGAGGTAGCACAAGGAGCGTGACAAGGGGGGAGGAGGGGAACACCAGGGGCGTATTTCTGACACCAAGCAAGTATAGAGGGTGTGGCGTGGTGGAAAAGTGTGTGACGGGTGTGGCGGGGTGTGGTCCGAGGTAGTGCCACGGCGTCCCCTGCCTGGCAACACACCACGCGAGCCAGACTGGCACTGACACCTCGGGGCACGACTGTCCCGCCAGACACCAACTAGTCAGTCTGTACGCAACACTCCGGTACCATGAGACACAGCCCTCCTTCGCTCCTCTGCGCCTTCTCGCTGCTCAGATATTCACCACGAGACTCACTTCCCTGGCTAAACCTGCACTCCAATTCTCAGTCTAAAATGGCACTCCATCTCTCATTCACACCTGCCGCCAAACGCCATCGCTGGCTTCACGAGTGCGGATAACCAGGAGGGGCGTGTAAATCATATGAAATGCAATACACCAGATACCACCTCAGCTTTAGGCGAGCAATAAAGTCTTATTCTTGTTATCGAAACGCTTTGTCTTGTGTGCAACTGTGCAGATGATCATGGTGGTGGTAGCGTGGTGATGGTGGTGATGACGGGTGATGATACCCATAATGATAATGATGACAACGATGACAATGAGGCTGAAGATGATGCTGATGATAATAAAAGTAAAAAAGATGAGAAAAGACGTGGGGAACGCCGTTCACTGCCCACTGGCAGTGTAGGAATGGACTTGCAAACAAAGCAGCGGATAGACTAGTTGGTCAATGCAAGACTATCAAACTCAAAGGAAAGCCCTTTCCTGACGCGCAACTCAATATATGCGGAAGCATGTTAAAACCGACACATAAACAAAACAGGACTGTATACACAGGTATTGAATGTTAAATAATTTGTGATACAGAGGAAGATACGTATGTTCAGTGGAGGTGGAGGAGGGGAAGAGGAGGAAGAGGAGGTGGAGTGTGGCGGGGTAAGAACGAAAGGAGGAGGAGCAGAAGGAAGAGGAGGAGGAGGGACTGGAATTGGAGAAGTAGGAAAGAGAGGAAGGGAGAGGATGGGAATGAGGGGAGGGAGGGAAGGAGGGAAGGAGGGAAGGAGGGAGGGAAGGAGGGAAGGAGGGAGGGAGAGAGGGAGGGAGGGAGGGAGGGAGGGAGGGAGGGAGGGAGAGAGAGAGGGAGGGGGGAGGGAAGGAAAGAGGGAGGGAGAGAGACGGACAAAGAGAGAGAGGCAGAGACGGGGACAGGGAGAGCGAGAGCGCACAAAAGCAACCCAAACATCAGTCACAGAGAAGGGGAAAAGGGCCCGCCGACCCGAGACGAGGGACGCGAGGTCGAGGGGTCGAGGGGAAGCAGGGAAAGCGGCTTCAGATCCAGACGAGGCCCAGCCATGGTAACACAGCCGAGGCGGGCGCGGCGAGGGGAACTTCCAACAACATATGAGCGGCGACGCAACATTGGATACGCTAACAATTCTTTTTACATGTCGCCCAGCCGTCCCCTACCGCCAGTCCACGCACTTAAGCTCAGGACACTTTAGCGTGTTTTTTGCTCGCTCGTGCTGAAACTCCGTCCCACGAAGCATTGTTCTCATCATCTATTGACCGAAAAGCTTTTGTTAATAAATTCTGATTGTATCACATACATAAAAACGTTCTCGCTAATCACCCTATCAAACGGCCACTATGTATGTCGCCATGTTCATTTTTTTTCTAAACTGATTTAGTGCCAGCAAGTTGACATCATCAGACGAACCGTCTAGACAGCCACCTACACACAGCCTGGGGTGGCACCTGTCCTTGGCACCTTTAACATTTCCACAACCGTAACACAATGCGACTTAGGCACTGTTAAAGCAATAAAGTGAAAGTGACAATACCCAAAACAACCGAAATGCAAACACGAGAGAAATGCTAGAGCTGTATGCTGGCTTAACGAAGCTGCCGAAATATAGCCATTTAACAACACGAACGGGAGAGCACCACAAGGCAACATATTCCGATGAAGAAGAATATTTTTGTGATGGAAAAATTTCCTGGCGCAGTTGTACCATGAGTGGTTGCGAGAGGGTTAGGTATACGTGGTAAAATCCATATGGTACAGCTGCAACATCCTACACCCTGCTATCCCTATCTCGTTCACATTTCCTCTCTCTCTTATTCTCTCATGCTCTTACTCACTCACTCTCTCAAACCCACACACTCTCATACGCACACACTCTCTCGCTCTCTCTCTCACTCTCTCTCTCACTCTCTCACTCACTCACTCACTCACCCACTCACTCTCTCCCTCGAACCCACACACACTCATACGCACACACTCGCTCGCTCACTCACTCACTCTTACTCAATAGATCATTAACTCACTCTATCTACTCTCGGCGTGGAAAGGGTACCGCACTGTATTTCACTCAGTGCCATTTTCTGCTACTCTCCAAACCATCAGGCTTTCCGAGCAACTAGAAAGAAAGCATAAAAGGGTCGAGCTGCAACACAGGGGGAGGGAGAGGGGGAGGGAGAAAGGGAGGGAGGGAGGGATGGAGTAAGGTGGAGGAAGGAAAGGAAGGGAGAAAGGGAGGGAAGGAGAGAAAGAGTGGGAGGAAAGGAGGGAGGAAGGGAGGGAGGGAGGGAAGGAGAGAAAGGAGGGAGGGAAGTGTTAGGTAGAGGGTACCTCTTTTTTATACTTTTCTGCTCCGCTCAGTAAATCAATAGATAATGTGATAAAGCAAATAATAATAATGATAATGAAATTGATAATAATACTAATAATATCAATAATAATACTGATAATATCAATAGTAATGATGATAATAATAATGATGACAATGATGATTATGATAAATATAAAACTAACAATAATGATAATGATAGCAATAGTAATAGTTTAACAATTATGATAATTATAACAATAATACTGATGCCAACAATGACAGTGATAATAATGTTAATGATAATTATAATACTAACAATACTACTATTAATAATGATAATAATAATAGTAGTAGTAATGATGATGATGATGATAATAATAATAATAATAATAATAATAATAATAATAATAATGATGATGATGATGACTACGAAACAGTAAGACTAACACGAGAATTAATTTACGTCAGTCCCCCCTAATAACAATAAAGTCGAAGCCGATAACATTCAATTACAAATATTTCCATTTCTCAAGAAAAAATAAAAAAAATAAACAAACAAAAAAAAAAAAGGAAAGAAAAGATTCCTTATACGATGACTCACCTTTAAGGAAATAAAACGCAGGAAGGAGAAACTGTATGATATATCTTTCCTATTATTGTGTTTATTCTATTTGGCAGAGTCGGGTGACGGTTTCGTTCACATCTCTTTACGGTCCTTGGTCGCGTTTTGTGAGATGTGAATTATTGGTTTTGTCCGGTGTCGGTTCTTGGGGAAAAGGGGGAGATAAAGTGAAGTGGAAGAGAGGGGAGGTGAGGTAAGATAGGTTATCTTAGGAGGGAGGGAGGGAGGGAGGGAGGGGGAGGGAGAGAAAGAGAAAGAGAAAGAGAAGGAGAGAGAGAGAGAGAGAGAGAGAGAGAGAGAGAGAGAGAGAGAGAGAGAGAGAGAGAGAGAGAGAGAGAGAAGAGAGAGAGAGAGAGACCGTAGCATCCTTCGGGATCAAAGGAGGGAGGAAGTCCCCGGACCGGCGCTAGGGAGAGTTACAAGACGGCGACGACGCCCGCCTCCCAAACTTTTTTAATCAGACTTTTTTTTCGCTCTCCTTTTCAATCTCGACGTCCCTGACACTTCCATTACCTAGGGTCACTCTCGCTCTCCGGCACACGTCCCGTCTCGCCTTCCTCTCGCTTTCCCTAAGAGTTCCACCAACCCCCCGCTCGCCCCCCTACCCTTTTTTCTTCTCCCCCATGGGTGTTTTGCGCAAGTGCATTTGCAAATTCCGCAACTTTTTTTTTCTTCTTTTGTTAGTTTGTTAGGCTTTCCCTCGCGCTTTTTTTTGTCTCGACTTTCACGCCCATTTTAGGAGCCACGCGTTCGGCCCTCTATTGTTGCCTCTGGTTTCCCTTTGTCCAATTGTTCCCTTTTATTCACAAATGACAATTCCGCCATGCATACTTCCCTCCGCCCCCGCCCCCCGGTTCCACCTGCATAACTCTGCAAATTAGACTCTACATTACATAGTGTCCTCTTGCCTAATCTCCGTTCATCTCCGGTATCATCCTCTCCATTCTCCTTACCATCTTCCTCGATCCCTCTCTCTGCCATTTCCCTCAATCCCTCTCTCTGCCATCTCCCTTAATCCCTTTCTCTGCCATCTCCCTCAATCCTTCTCTCTGCCATCTCCCTCAATCCCTTTCTCTGTCATCTCCCTTAATCCCCCCTCTCTGCCATCTCCCTCAATCCCTCTCTCTGCCGTCTCCCTTAATCCCTTTCTCTGTCATCTCCCGCAAACCCTCTCTCTGTAATCTCCCTCAATCCCTTTCTCTGCCATCTCCCTCAATCCCTTTCTCTGCCATCTCCCTCAATCCCTCTCTCTGCCATCTCCCTCAATCCCTCTCTCTGCCATCTCCCTCAATCCCTCTCTCCTCCCTCTCCCTCAACCCTACCAGTCCATCGCCAACCCTTCTACTTTCTAGTTCCGTTATCCCTTATACATCTGCTTACCTTCTATCCCCGCCCCCGTCCCCCGCCCCCCTCCCCCACATACCCCCGCTGCAGGAGACTAAAACGAAACGGAGGATCAGGCAAATCGTGCCTCGTTCTCTCCCACCATAAAGATAGGGACCGAGGGGAGTACAGCCTTCTTCGTTGTTTCCCCTCGTCGCTGCCGCCGCTCAATCTCCCATCACGAGGAGGAGACCCGCGCTGGATGCGAAATTCCAAATCACGGCTAGATGACAGATATTCCCCCTCCCTTCCCCCTCCCCTTCCTCGCCGTTGAGCAGCCCAAGTCCTTGCAAATGCAACGTTGCAGTTCACGTCGAGGCGACCCATGATGGAACGCGGGGATTACTCCTTGGACATCTCACTCATCCTGCAATCTGATGCTACTTTCGCTGCAGCCTCAGCACATGCATAGTATGCGTCTGCATGTGGTCAAATATATAAGTATTTTCATATGTATTTGTACGAGAGTGTGCGTGCCTCTGCTTGGCTGAATTCGTTTTGTTCATATGTGTGTGTGTGGGGAGGGGGGTGTATGTATGTGTGTGTGGGGGGTATGTGTGTATAAGAGTGTGTATAAGTGTTTGCGCGAGGGCGTGCATGCGTAAGTTAAAAGGTGATCGGGTGAGAAAATGGGTGAGCCAACCCACCCGTTTCCAACCATCCTCAACCACCACCCACATGAGAGCTCCCCTTCCGCCTTCTCCTCGCACCTAATCCCCGTGTGGCTGTTGGCATGACGACGGTGACGTCATCCATATCAACAATAACATGTCTCCGTCACGCCGCGTGCCCGTCCGTTGCCCCTCTCCCGCCCCGTTGTCTGCCGCCCGTTAGCTCAGCCCTTCCATATGCTGCTTCCTGTTTTTCTATCTGTTGTCCCTCGGGTTCAAATCCGTGAACTTCCCTTCCTCATCGCGAGGCGCAGATTTTCGTCAATCCCGGCCGCTGTGGCGAGCACCCCTCTACCTCGTCTTCCCGCGGGATTACTCGAATTTGGGGGCGTCCATGCGTAGCTCGCCTTAATGCGGACGGCGTCTCTAAGAGGGGATTACCTATAACGTCCTTCCCTTTTCCCTGTCTTCGCCTCTTCCCTTCCAATCCTACGTACTTACCCATCCCATATCTGTCCCTTTTCCTGCCTCCCTATCCGTCAAAATCGCGTCTGTATACACTGTTTATCACCGCCCCCTCCCTCCTATCCCCGTCCTGTTTCCGGGGGTAAAGGGGGGGGAGTACCTGCTCCGTCCTCGGGTCACGGAATGGCGGACATTCGTATGCAAATTGGGGACGAGACCCTCTCTTGCCTTTCATGGCCGCGTTAACTGGAGCGGTTGTGAGGTGGGCACTGGGTCCTGAAGGTAGGAGGGGGGATGGGTGGGTGAGGGCTCTCTTTCAACCACGGTCATTGGTGCATCATCCCCGCCGACCTCATTCACTCATCACCTTCCTCCCCTCTCTTCTTCTTCTTCTTCTTCTTCTTCTTCTTCTTCTTCTTCTTCTTCTTCTTCTTCTTCTTCTTCTTCTTCTTCTTCTTCTTCTTCTTCTTCTTCTTCTTCTTCCTCCCCCCCCCCCCTCTCTCTCTCTCTCTCTCTCTCTCTCTCTCTCTCTCTCTCTCTCTCTCTCTCTCTCTCTCTCTCTCTCTCTCTCTCTCTCTCTCTTCCCCCCGTCGCCCACGCAGCTTCGGCCACCAGCGCTTCCCTACAAGTCTCCCTTGATTAATCCGGCCAATCACTCAATCACCGGGCGACGTAGCCACACCAATGACCAGTTAGTTTAATTACGTTACCTCATTACCTTCCCACACCACCTCCTCCTCCCCCCTCCCTCCCTCCCTCTTCCCCTCGGAATACCGCCCACTAATAATAGCTCCCCGACTCGCCCCTCTTCCCTTGGTCATGTCTCCCCTCGCAGTCCAACAAACACACCAAGTTCCCCTCACAAGACTGCTTTCGCTCCCACCTACCCTTCCCAAAACTGCTTTCTCTCCCACCTACTCTTCCTAAACTGCTTTCGCTCCCGTCTACCCTTCCCAAAACTACTTTCTCTCCCACCTACCCTTCCCAAAACTGCTTTCTCTCCCACCTACCCTTCCCCCAAAACTGCTTTCTCTCCCGTCTACCCTTCCCAAAACTGCTTTCGCTCCCGTCTACCCTTCCCAAAACTGCTTTCGCTCCCGTCTACCCTTCCCAAAACTGCTTTCGCTCCCATCTAACCTTCCCAAAACTGCTTTCACCCCCCCTTCCACCCCCTCAAAAGAAAAAATAAAAGAAAAAATTACTCACTGTTAACGCTTCACAGAAAGAGTAACAAAAAACTCCCACGATTATGAAGAAAAACTCTCACGATTATGATATAATCTTAAAGGGAACCCCATTAACGGAAGCTTTCCCAGAGGAACAACAATGCTTCCCCGGGTATGTCTGTTTTCCCTCAAGCAATTATACGATACATCAAATTTATATTTAGAATTCATTTACCAAGCATTAAAACCAACGTTTCTGAAGGGGAGGGGGGAGATAGAAAGGAGGGGGGGAGAAGTGGGAGGGAGACATAAGAAACAAAACGGACGGTCTGAGATGATGATGGAAGGGGGGAGAGGGAAGGGAAGGGGGGAGGGGGGGAGGGAGGGAGGGAAGGAGGGATGAAGAGAGGGGAAGGAGGAAGGGAGGGAGGGAGGGAGGGAGGGAGGGAAGAATGAATGAATGAATGAAGGAGGGAGAAACAAATGAACAAAGGAAGGAGGCAAGGAAAATAGTATGAAAGGGAGGAAGGGGAAGAAAAACAAAGGGAGGAAGGGAGGAAGGAAGAGAGAGGAAGAGGGAAGGAGGGAGGGAAGGGGGAAGGAGGGAGGGCGGGAGTGATGGAAGGAGGGGAAGGAGGAAGGAAGGGAGGAAGGGAGGGAGGGAAGAGGGAAGGGGGAAGGAGGAAGGAAGGGAGGAAGGGAAGGAGGGAAGGGGGAAGGAGGGAGGGAGGAAGGGAGGGAGGGGGGGAAGAAAGAACGAATGACTGAATGGAGGAGGAGGGAGAAATAAATGAGGGAAGCAAGGAAAATAGTATGAAAGGGAGGAAGGGGAAGAAAAACAAAGGGAGGAAGGGAGGAAGGAAGAGAGAGGAAGAGGGAAGGAGGGAGGGAAGGGGAAGGAGGGAGGGAAGGGGAAGGAGGGAGGGGAAGGGGGGGGAAGGAGGGAGGGCGGGAGTGATGGAAGGAGGGGAAGGAGGAAGGAAGGGAGGAAGGGAGGGAGGGAGGGAAGAGGGAAGGGGAAGGAGGAAGGAAGAAGGAGGGATGAAGAGAGGGGAAGGAGGAAGGGAGGGAGGGAGGGAGGGAAGAATGAATGAATGAATGAATGAATGAAGGAGGGAGAAACAAATGAACAAAGGAAGGAGGCAAGGAAAATAGTATGAAAGGGAGGAAGGGGAAGAAAAACAAAGGGAGGGAGGGAGGAAGGAAGAGAGAGGAAGAGGGAAGGAGGGAGGGAAGGGGGAAGGAGGGAGGGAAGGGGGAAGGAGGGAGGGCGGGAGTGATGGAAGGAGGGGAAGGAGGAAGGAAGGGAGGAAGGGAGGGAGGGAAGGGGGAAGGAGGAAGGAAGGGAGGAAGGGAAGGAGGGAAGGGGGAAGGAGGGAGGGAGGAAGGGAGGGAGGGGGGGAAGAAAGAACGAATGACTCAATGGAGGAGGAGGGAGAAATAAATGAGGGAAGCAAGGAAAATAGTATGAAAGGGAGGAAGGGGAAAGAAGAAAGGGAGGGAGGGAGGAAGGGGAAAGAGAAAAGGGAAGAAAAACAAAGACCCGACGAGCGAGAGTAGCCCTCTACCTACCCACCGCCCTTTCCTTCTCTTTCCTGTATCTTCGCCGTATCCTTCAGGCATGCCACGGGACGCCGATCGTCAAGAGACCCAGAAAAAAGTGGTGACGACGATAACGACGACGACGATAACGACGACGACGATAACGACGACGACGACGAGCACTGCCACAGGTGCGACTACTTTACTAAGTCAAATTCCAGCTGACGTTCACACCGTCTACCTCCGCCTCTCCAACCTGCGAGCTCCATCCAATTACAAACAGATTTCAGTCGCGCACTCCGCCCGCCCAACATGTCTGCGAATTGTGTTAACTTCCGACTTGTCATGCGCCATTCAACAACACCCATAAACACAAAGTTAACCGTTTAATGACTGATGAACAAGTTATCTGTTGACTTAACATTACAAACGAGACAACAATCACCTAGTAACAACAACAAAAGTCAACAATTTGACAAGTTAAACTGTCAATTACAAGTATATCTGTGAAAGAGGTAACCATCTAACATATGGTAAACAGGTTAACCAATCAAAAACAAATAAACAAGTTAACCATATTATACATTTCCAAGTTAACCATTCCACAAAGAAACAGGTTAACTATTTCATACCAAAGTGACCCACTTGACAACTTCCTCTGTGCGCCGGACCGAGCTCAGCTGCAGCTCATAGTCACAAGCCAAACAGCCTTATCAATCCCATAGAAAATAAAAAGATGCCAAGGTAAACATACCACATCATGCAAACTGCATGACCGTAGGCCACTCATTTAGCCATGAGGGTGGAAGGGGAGAGGGGAAAAGGGATATAAAAAGTGGAAGAGGATGCGGATGCGGCGTGAGGGGGAGAGGGAGTGACAGGAGAGAAAGGGAAACACCGAAGGGAGAGGGAGTGAACAGGATGAGGAGGGAAAGAGAGGGAAAGGGCTGGGGAAAGTAAGAGAAAACGAGAGAGAGAGAGAGAGAGAGAGAGAGAGAGAGAGAGAGAGAGAGAGAGAGAGAGAGAGAGAGAGAGAGAGAGAGAGAGAGAGAGAGAGAGAGAGAGAGAGAGAGAGAGAGAGAGAGAGAGAGAGAGAGAGAGAGAGAGAGAGAGAGAGAGAGAGAGAGAGAGAGAGAGTTAAAAGAATGAGAAAAAAAAGGGGGGGGGTAAGGGGAGAAGAATTGAAAAGTATGAAGAGGGAAGGAAGGGGAAAGACCAAAGGGAGAGCAAGTGGAAAGATAAAGAAAGATAGAACCGAGGAGAGAGAGGAGGGGCGAAAGGGTGGAGCAAGTAAGCGAGAGATAGATAGATAGAGAGAGAGAGAGAGAGAGAGAGAGAGAGAGAGAGAGAGAGAGAGAGAGAGAGAGAGAGAGAGAGAGAGAGAGAGAGAGAGAGAGAGAGAGAGCAAGATAGAGGGAGAGAGAGAGCAAGATAGAGGGAGAGAGAGAGAGCAAGATAGAGAGAGAGAGAGAGAGCAAGAGGGAGAGAGAGAGAGCAAGAGGGAGAGAGAGAGAGAGCAAGAAGGAGAGAGAGGGAGAGGGAGGGAGGGAGGGAGGGAGGGAGGGAGGGAGAGGGAGAGAGAGAGAGAGAGAGAGAGAGAGAGAGAGAGAGAGAGAGAGAGAGAGAGAGAGAGAGAGAGAGAGAGAGAGAGAGAGAGAGAGAGACAGCAAGAGAGAGAGAGAGTGAGAGACAACAAGAGAGAGAGAGAGAGAGAGAGAGAGAGAGAGAGAGAGAGAGAGAGAGAGAGAGAGAGAGAGAGAGAGAGAGAGAGAGAGAGAGAGAGAGAGAGAGAGAGAACAAAAAAAATAGAGACCCCTGTGCGAACTCACACGGAGGAAAATTGATGAGGAAACAGGAAAGGGGAATTAATTGAAGAGAGGGGCAGGCGGACAGGACATGTGCGAGAAGCTGGACCACACGCATGAACCCAACTGCACGCGGCTGCAATGCATGGTCCTGCGTCGGACGGGGACAAAGAGGAAGGATTGGTAACGAAAACAAAGATGATGATAATAATAAAAACACCATTAAACAGAACATTAACAATTAAAGAAACAACACCAGCATTCATTACTCATTAATCATTATGAGTCATTAATATCATTATCGTATCCACTGTGGCACGATTCACCGTTACATTCTAGAACAATAGCCACAAACGACCACGAAGTACAAAGCTAAAGAAGAAAAACAAAGCCTGTGTCACGTTTCCAGGAACGGGCCGCCCGACTGGAGGAGTGAGGAGGGAGGGACCAATTAAGTGAGTAAGGAGGGAGGGAGGGAGCAAGTAAGTGAGTGAGTGAGTGAGTGAACGAGTGAGTGAGGAGGGAGAGAACAAGTAAGTAAGTTAGTAAGTAAGTAAGTTAGTAAGTAAGTAAGTAAGTAAGTAAGTAAGTGAGGGAGGAAGGGAATGAGGTAACGAGTGAGTGAATGAGTGCGGGCAGTGAGTGATAGGTGATAGAGAACAGTGACCGAGTTAGAGCAGCAGGCCATTCATTAAAACAGTGAGTGAGAGACAGAGAAGCGTGGTAGCAGTGAGGGTGCAAGTAAGGACAGCAGGCAATCGAGAGTAAGTAAAAGCAGTGAGCGAGCGAGTAAGAGCACCGAGCCGTGGCGAGCGGAGACAGACGCCATGGCTTCTGCGGAGGACGAAGGGAATGTCGCGATCTCCGGGAAATATTCGCCGCTGGAGCGTGGGAGACGACGGACGGGCGGACGGCGGGGGATGCTGGGCCCAGATGTTGACTCCGGGGATGCCATTAGCGACGGGGATTAGCGCCGCCGGGGAGATGTAGGCAAGACGGAAGTGAGGGCAGACAAAAGAGGAAAGGAAGGACAAGGGAAACAAAAAGATAAAGAAGGGCAGGAAAAAAAGGGAAGGGAAGGGCAAGGAAATTTATAATAATAATAATAATAACAACAATAATAACAAAATTAATGACCAAAGACGTTGTCTAGGTACAAATGACTGCCGTGTACCTATCTCATCAATTTTACAAGGCAGGTGATAAGCCAACCCGTGAGGCGGGGTGAGCAAGAACCTAAACAATAATAATGCAAAAGGATGGTGAGAGAATGTGAATATTGAATGCTGCCAGTACTAAAACAGGCAGCCTTCTTTTCCACCATCAAACCAGGCAGCCTTCTTTTCCAACATTAAACCAGACAAACTTCTTTTCCAACATTAAAACATGCAACATCCTTTTCCAACATTTTCTTCAAACATTAAAAGAGCCAACCTTCTTTTCATCTGCCGTGTCCACCTACCGTGTCCAGCTGCCGCACCCAGCAGCCTCCGGACGGCCGCCAGAAATCTCCTCGCTCGCAAGAGGACAGAAACCTTTCATGACTTTCCGTCTCCGATACAAATCAGAGCTCTGCCTGTCGCCGCGTGTCCCGTGTCCCACTTTACCCACCCACCCTTTATCATCCTACCGCTCTTCCTCTTCTACTTCGACGACGACTCCCTCAACTTCCCCACACGACCACTCTCACACACGTACCTGTAACAGAGAGAGAAAACAATGAATTCTAAGGAAGAGTCAGAGAACAATTTCAAAGTGGTATGACCAATATTGTCATTTGTATTAATAATAACAATAATAATAATAATAATAATAATAATAATAATAATAATAATAACAATAACAATAATAATGAATAAAAAAATACTTGAGGTCTAGTCAAGAACAATACAACTAAGAGCAATACACAAATAACAAAAAACACCCAAATCCTTCAGTAAGTCAATAAACAAACACGCAAATAAGCAAATAACTGAATCACTACTAAGGCCTCCCCCGCCCGGCCGCCCTCGCACAACCGGACACAGCATCCCAAACGTTCGCTCAAAATCCGCAAAGACGAAGGCCGTACCTCTGGCGAGTCCCAGGCGCGCTGTCTGATTAATATTTCAAAAGATTTTCCGAATACCAGACCATGAGGACGTTTGGATTTCTCGAGAAGTAAGCCACTTCTTCTCGGAATTTATTTCTTTTGGTGTTTGGGCTAGTGGAGAAAGAATAATATATATATATATATATATATATATATATATATATATATATATATATATATATAATATATAATATATAATATATAATATATAATATATAATATATAATATATAATATATATATAATATATAATATATATACACACACACATAAAAAAAAAAAAATATATATATATATATATAAATACATATATTCATATACATATTCATATACATATACATATACATACATAGATATGTGCATGTGTGTGTGTGTGTGTGTGTGTGTGTGTGTGTGTGTGTGTGTGTGTGTGTGTGTGTGTGTGTGTGTGTGTGTGTGTGTGTGTGTGTGTGTGTGTGTGTGTGTGTGTGTGTGTGTGTGTGTGTGTGTGTGTGTGTGTGTGTGTGTGTGTGTGTGTGTGTGTATGTGTGTGTGTGTGTGTGTGTGTGTGTGTGTGTGTGTGTGTGTGTGTGTGTGTGTGTGTGTGTGTGTGTGTGTGTGTGTGTGTGTGTGTGTGTGTGTGTGTGTGTGTGTGTGTGTGTGTGTGTGTGTGTGTGTGTGTGTGTGTGTGTGTGTGTGTGTGTGTGTTTTGATATACAAACTTGTATATATATACATATAACATGCTTACATAACCAAGTGCTTTGGGTATGACTAAAAACGATGAAAAAATGTGATGATACAATTTCCTTCATCGTTTGAAGAAAACATAAAATAAAATCAAACACATCTACCTAAGTTAATACTGGCAAGTAAAAAGTCCCGCTCTACCACGAAACACTTCCGCCGGACCATCACCATTTGCCACCATCGTTATCACTTCAGGGTCAATACCAACACTACAATTGATATCATCACAACTGCCGCAATCGTTACCCACTATAACACCATCAAGCCAGCCCCTATGCCATACCCCCCCAAAATGCCACCTTTCCGCCATAATTTGCGGATCACCATCAATACCATTTCCATTATCATAATTGCCATAAATATCATCACCCTGAAACTGTCCTCCTCACCCCCCACCCCCACCCCCACCCCCCATCACGAAGCAAGGGTCACCCAGGCCCGTCGCACAATTAACAGCGGCGCGCACTTACCTCCGCCGCCGCATTAGAATAATTCCATATTCATACTCACGATATAAAAAAAAGGTTCTCGCGCGACACCCACGGAAAGTGTCCTGTTCCCAAAGAGTGCTGACGGATTTGAGTCCTCCCCCTCCTTCCTTCCTTCCTTTCCTTTCCTTCTTACTTCTTCCACTTCTCCCTGGAACGGCTCGAAGGACAAGCGTAACCTCTGTTCTTCGCCAGGACTTTTAAAGAGGTGTCTGGCGAACCCCTCGACTTCTTACGGTAAATGAACACGGATATGTATACAAACACACACACATACACAATGGCCTTTCAAACAATGGGTTTCCTCTGTATCACAATGTCGCTTCTTTGCTCCCTTCCCCTTTGCCTCTTCTCTCCCCCTTCTTTCTCTCTCTCTTTGATATTAATCATTGTTTTAATAACGATGGTGGTAACAAATACAGTAACGAAATCAACAACAATAATATCAGAAAACTAATAACAAAATTAACAATAACAACAACAACACAATAATAATAATGATAATAATAATAATGATAATAAAATAATAGTGATAATAATAATAATAACAATAATAATAATAATAATAATAATAATAATAATACTGATATTAGTACACAAAACAATAACATAATAATGATGATCAGCATCACCTATACTAACAACACCATCATCATCATCATCACTATTACCGTCATATAAGAACCAAAGCAACACCACCTCCATCACCAACAACAACACTATAGAACAACAAGACAAAAAGTAGCCTGAGGGAGAAGGCGCTCGCTCGCGCACATCACCTTTAATTGGGGCTCATGAGAGTTGAAAGCCACACTCTATAAATACAAATAAAAAACATAGACGTTGCGTCACAGAGCCCCCTAATCCCCGAGGGCTGGAGAGCGCTCTTGCACACCGGACATTAATGATTCCGACGCGAGGGAATCAATTGCAAAATCACCCACACAACTCGCGAGTAACGTTCCGAGCGTCCGTGAGTTTCTTAAGAGTGGTTGCATGGCAATATTATATATCTATTATCATACCTACTCTGCTGTTTAAATTTGAACGACCGGTTTAAAAAATCAGTCCTGGGAGAAAAATAAAACAGAATGCGTAGTGAACACATATTAACAAAGACCAAATAATAAAATCATACTAACAAAACTAGAGAAATTCTTACAAGTAAATCCCTGATATTATCTTATTTTTACGTATCATATCTCAATGACATTTTTTTTATAAATATGTCAAACAAAAAATACACGGTTCTGAAAATGAAAGAAAAAAGGGCCACACAATACGTAATGAGCAAAGGTAAACAAAAAGACCAGACGTAAGGGGGAAAAAAATAACAGAATCATACAAAGAACACCCAAGACCCCTCCCCCCCCCAAAAAAAAAAAGTCCTCCAAAAAATAAGGTCACCATGACAAGAAAATATTGCAAAAAGCCACTAAGCCTCGCCCTTCCGAGCTGACAATGCGAAAGATCCAGATTGCAGGAGGGAACTTTAGCAGTGATAAGAATAATTCACATCTGACGTGCAATATGGTCGTTGGTGTTGGTGTCTGGCAGCTCAATGGCCTAAATGAAGACTGTAAAAACAGGTACTATTGTGGACTGACTGACTGATTATATATACTAGACGACGGAGGGAAGTCGCGGATATTATATATATATATATATATATATATATATATATATATATATATATATATATATATATATATATATATATATATATATATATATATATATATATATATATGTATATATATATATGTATATATATATATATATATATATATATATATATATATATATATATATGTATGTATGTATGTATGCATGTATGTATGCATGTATGTATGCATGTATGTATGCATGTATGTATGCATGTATGTATGTATGTATGTATGTATGCATGTATGTATGCATGCATGTATCTATGTGTACATGTATGTGTATGTGTATGTATATGTGTATGTGTATGTGTATGTGTATGTATATGTTTATGTGTATGTGTATATGTATATGTATATGTATATGTATGTGTATGTGTATGTGTATGTATATGTGTATGTGTATGTATATGTGTATGTATATGTGTATGTGTATGTGTATGTGTATGTATATGTATATGTGTATGTGTATGTGTATGTGTATGTGTATGTGTATGTATATGTATACGTATATGTGTATGTGTATGTATATCTATATGTATATGTATATGTATAAGTATATGTATATATATATATGTATATATATGTGGGTTTGTGAGTATGTATATGCATGTATATGTATCTATATATATATATATATATATATATATATATATATATAGAGAGAGAGAGAGAGAGAGAGAGAGAGAGAGAGAGAGAGAGAGAGAGAGAGAGAGAGAGAGAGAGATGAGCGAGTGATAGACCCTCTTTCTGTAGACTAATCATCCTCGGGGGAAACCTAAACACAAGCCACCCCGAGACACCAACAAATTGAAGAAACGCGACACAATACCCATCTCGCGACAAACACATGGCGGAAGACACACAAAACAATGTCACAAAACGCTGCAACATGCAACGCGGTGATCATGAACAGCAGAGGATTAGATGACAGAACGCCGAAGACAAAACGGCGAAAGAATAAAAGCAAAATAAAAACTTCTGGAGAAGAAAAAAGAAAAAAAAAACAAAAAAAAAAAAAAAAAAAAAAAAAAAAACATTAAACATGCCACGGAAACATCTACAGAGTAAAGGTAAAGATAATAAAGGGCAGAAAAACGCAGTCAATCCACAAATTTCGCAAATTCCAGACATGCAAACCAACGCTAAATTCTCGCAATATAAAAAAATGGAAATGAACGAGGAATGGATATACGACATTAACCCACAGAACCCTCCCCCCATCCACTCACACCCCATGGGCAAAACACACCAGAAATAAGGGGCAAATCCTCTCCCTATATCACTCTCCATGGGTAGGAGAGGGGAAGGACGGGTCACAGGACTAAACTATCAACTGGAACCAGCTGGTAAAGAGAGATACTAAGAAAATGGTGTAGGGCGGCAAGGGGGGGATGGGGGAGACACGGACAAGAGCTGGAATGCCATAACATTACATTATATCGAGGTAGAGTATGATCCTTGAAGCGGCAAGGGGGAGAGAAAAAAGGGAACCACAAGACGAAATACAGGATGATTACAGAGCTACATTAATCGTGCATGCATTGCACACAGACCCGTGCTGCCTCGTGCATGACTCACTGCCATGCCCGGAGTTTACCTTCATATCATTCACTTCCCAGAAATGGAATAATTTGCAATGAGCATTATCTGCGGCGTCCAGAGCCAAGGGGAGAATGGAGGAAGGCGGAGAGAGGGAGATGGTACAAGCGAGGGTGACGGAAGGCGATTGCGAAGACGTGGACCGTAATGAAAAGTTGAATGGCAGACGCTGTAGCGCGTTGATATAAAATGGCAGAAAATACCAAAGGGCAAGTTATTGGAAGCGAGCAGTGTGTAGAAAACGGGGAAAAAAGAAATGGCGAGTAATGAGAAAGAAAGAGAGCAGTAGATTGACGATGACAGTAGCGCGGCCCTGACAGAAAAAAAGTCTAGAGAATAAAAGATGATGACATCATACATTACAAAGTTGACGGATCTTGCGTCGGGGCCCCTCCCTCTCCTCCCCCCCCCCCCCCCCCACACACATCACTGCGAAAAGAAGCGACTTTTCCTCCTGCGCCTCTCTACTCTTCGCTTGTTTTAGTTCACTCTTCTTCTATCTCCCCTTCACCATCCCCTTTCATGTTCCCTTCCTGAATTTCCCCTCCATTTCCCTTCTGCTTCATTTCAATCCCAACCCAGCTCCCTCCCATCGTATTCCTCCCTCCCCTTCTCCCCTTTCCTTCCTCCCTCTCCCTATCTTCTTTCTTCTTCCTCCTCCTCGCTCGGAGGCAGCAGCGCCCCGGGGGCTGAGGTACGTGGCCGCCGCTACAAAGAGGGCAGCATTATGCAAGGGACGTGTGCCCCATTGCGGCTACGGCAGTTACGTCGCAGTCAGGCCGGCCTCGCGCTCGCCTTCTGCAGCTCGAGCCCGGAGCAGAAGGGCCTGCACACACTACTACCTCATCTCTCGCACTCAGGCTCCCGAGACCACACTTTCACACTTACGCCATCAAATCAATACTCAAACCCGAACATACATGCACGCATACGATCAAACAAAACCCACAAGCACAAACAAGTAAATAGATGCCAAGGCTACCTCTCAACCATCCACATGTTCTTTCACTCACACGGATCTCTCGCGCTGCCTCCTCAACCAAATAAAATTCACATGTACTTTCCATGCGTCACACTTCCTGCATCAGCGATAACGAAATGCACAGTAAACTGAGCATGAGACATGAGAAAATGGAAGTGGTGAAAACGAACAAATGGAGGCGACAAAGAAGGACATGAAGAGAGATGACGACTAAGAAGAACTATGAAAACAGGATGAGGAGAAAAGAAAGAAAGGCGAGGGAAAGAAGTTAGATTAGAGTCTTGCATAAACATTCGACCCAAATCATCCGTCGACTGCTTACATGGCAATAGTTCAAGCCTTCCAACGAAATACACCGTGATAACAAGTTGGAGCGAAGTCCTGGTGAGGCTGGCAACTGGAAGTACAATCTTTTACAAAGAGACAAGTCAGTCTGACTAAACTCCTGCATATCTTCTGCCAGGACGCACTAATTCCTGGAAGGCAATTAACAAGATGGACTAATTGGATGGCTCTGTAATATACGCGGAGGCTCCCGAGCTTCCGCCGTAGAGGCTCAGGTTAATAATCACACGCGCTGATAAGAGCGTTCAGGCGAGATAAGATAGCCTGCGTGGGCGGACTGTGTTAAAACTTGCGGTGGCGTGAGATACCTCCCCTGATATGGCTCTCGCACCACTCCTCCTCCACTCCTACTTCCTCCACTTCTAAAATAGACGCGACAAGAGCGGCGACAGCAGGAAACAGCAGAAGGCCACACCCAAAGCGGGCAGTGTGGGAAAAGGGCTCGGGAAAGGGGACTCGAACAGAAGGCAAAAATTCGGGCCACATTACCAGCGCTGACGAGATTAAATAATTGCAGTCAACGTCCTGCGGCAAACATAACAGAATGCTTCTGGCCGACCACAACAAGGGCTCTCCCTCACATAATAATCACAATTACGACAATGTGCGCCATACGAAGGGTTCCAAAGGGAGAGGACAAAGGAAGGCTACACACGGAGGAATCATAGGACGATTGCAATCCACGGAGAGATTACACGGTGGCTCTACTGAGGGAGGCTATAGGAGGTATAGGAGTACAGAGCAACGATGGGCAGAAAGAGAAAATAGGAGAGGCAAAAAGGGATGGATGCTGATCATTACACAAATTACACAACAGAACATGCTCCCGCGTCGCCCTGAGAACGCGAGTGGCATAAATAAACCTGGGAACGTGAGTGACATGGATAAACGCTGTTGTCACTCTCGCAATGTCTTGTTGGGTAATATCCATCGCGGGAACGCTGTCATAAACACGCACATGTCATGTATGCAACAGACAAGTTTCTTGCATACGAGGGAGAAGGAGATGCTGGTCCGCTCGTACGAATCAAAACTTGTTACCTTCTTTTCTGGACTCCGACTACCTGGAGGCTTACAAGCCGCCCCCGCCAACTCGCCCTACCCCTCCCTACCCCCCTGCCCCCAACCCCAGGCACACTACCTGATAACATAAGAGACCGGATCCCCACCCCCTCTCCTCTCCCCTCTCACCCCCTCCTCCCTCAGCCGAGTTAATGGCCCGCCTGAGTGGCACTTTTGTCCCCTTCGGTGCCAGACGGACGTAACTGAATCACCAGCTCTAACCTCATTATGAGAGACTAAGCCAGTGTAGCTATTGAGTTAGGTCAGATTAGGCTCTGATGGGGTTTGGCCGCGGGCGCTCCCCCTCAAGGACTGGCCACGGCGGTCAAGGCGATCCTTCGCCACCGCCGTCGCCGTTGCGCCCGCTCGCCGCCGCCGCCAACTAAAGCCGCTCGATCTCGCGGCGGGGGATTGCTATCCGCGTTGCGGGGGGGGGGGGGTAAGTAGGTTGGTA
Organism: Penaeus japonicus; assembly: GCA_017312705.2. Classification (NCBI taxonomy): domain Eukaryota; kingdom Metazoa; phylum Arthropoda; class Malacostraca; order Decapoda; family Penaeidae; genus Penaeus; species Penaeus japonicus. Next base: position 41,315 of record BOPN01004609.1, read on the forward strand.
AGTAAGAAGGTAGGTAGGTTGGAAGGTAGGAGGGTAGACAGAAAGGTAAGTAAATAGATAGGTAGACGGGTAAACAAAAAAAAAGAGAGAGAGAGGGAGGGAGGGAGGGAGGGAGGGAGGGAGGGAGAAGGAGAGGGAGAAGGAGAGGGAGAGGGAGAGGGAGAGGGAGAGGGAGAGGGAGAGGGAGAGGGAGAGAGAGAGAGAGAGAGAGAGAGAGAGAGAGAGAGAGAGAGAGAGAGAGAGAGAGAGAGAGAGAGAAAGAGAGAGAGAGAGAGAGAGAGAGAGAGAGAAAGAGAGAGATAGAGAGAGAGAGAGAGAGAGAGAGAGAGAGAGAGAGAGAGAGAGAGAGAGAGAGAGAGAGAGAGAGAGAGAGAGAGAGAGAGAGAGAGAGAGAGAGAGAGAGAGAGAGAGAGAGAGAGAGAGAGAGAGAGAGAGAGAGAAAGAGAGAGAGAGAGAGAGAAGAGAGAGATAGAGAGAGAGAGAGAGAGAGAGAGAGAGAGAGAGAGAGAGAGAGAGAGAGAGAGAGAGAGAGAGAGAGAGAGAGAGAGAGAGAGAGAGAGAGGGGGGGGTAAGGACTGATAAGCGCCTCTCCGGAAAACTCTGAGTGGGTATTCCACTGCCTGCCCCGCTGCCAGATACTTAATCCTCCAACTCCCGAGGGAAAATGATACCGCTAATAACTCACACAGAACAATGAAAGAAAGAAATCCATTCCCCCTTGACTGGGCCATCCTCTCCGCGTTCAGCTTCGCATTCCTTTTACCTCATTTTCATCTTCCTTTCACTCCCTTCTGCTTCCCTTCCCTTCCTATTTGCTTCCCTTTCTCCTCCCTTTCCCTTGCCTTTCACCCCATTTCCCTCCTGCACCCATCCCTTCCGCTTCCTCTTAGCCTCCCTTTTGCTTCTCTTTCCCAACCATTCCGCTTTCTTCTAACCTCCTTACCCCCCCCCCTTTTTTTTCTCCTCCCTTTCACACTGTCCTTTTACTCCTCCTTTCTCTTCTAAATCCTCCTCTTCTTTCCATCTCCCTTTCGCCTCCCTCCGTTGCAGCCCCGTAACTCTAGCCGGCGCTTGGGTCCTTCGGTCACGTGAAACACGTAACGCTTGAATCTCAACCATCGTGGGTCGGTTTCTATCCCGTGGTTCTATCCCGTGGTCCTAAACAGTGGTTCTAGCCCCTTGTTCCAGCCCCTGGTTTTATCTTGCAGTTCTATCCTCCGGTTCATCCTGCAAGAGCTCGGCGGTCCGTGTGAGGCGCGTAAAGTTTCTATTCGCCTTTATTAACGAAGGCTGATCATCCCCTACCAGTGGCAAGTGGCTGGCACTGCTAACACGCCCGGCCTGGCACTCTCCCTCCCTGGCTTTACATCATTCATACCATCACTCTCACTTGCCGCGGCATTATGCGCTCCTTCGGCTGTAATGCCTCCAATTCTGGGCCCCGACAAGGCGGAAGTGGACGCGATCTTATTGCACAGTGGGCATGTGGGCGTAGGTGTAGGAGTGGCACTGTGGGGCATGTCTTCGTCTGTGAGTGTGAGTGTGTGTGTGTGTGTGTGTGTGAGTGTGTGAGTGTGTGTGTGTGTGTGTGTGTGTGTGTGTGTGTGTGTGTGTGTGTGTGTGTGTGTGTGTGTGTGTGTGTGTGTGTGTGTGTGTGTGTGTGTGTGTGTACCCAGCAACAGAAACGAGTGGAGCGTTGGAGCGTTGTAGCGGAGAACGTAGAGTTGTAAACAGACTGTGGCTTTGCAAGCCTCCTTCTCACGCCCGCCCGCGCGCCCACCCGCCCGCTCGTCTTTAGAAACCGCACGTCTCACAGAGGCAATCTCACACGGCGCTTTCTTCGCCGCGATCCCCGGCATAATCCCTCCTTCACATCCGCTCTTGCATAACCTCTTCATTGCCTTTACTCCCCCTCCCTCCCTCCGTCCCTCCTCCTTCCTTCCCTCCCACCTATACCCCAACCCCTTCTGCAACATATGTTGCTTTCGTTCCTTCTTACCTTCCCCGCTTCCTTCCACACTCCTCATCCTTCCCTCCGCCCGCTACACTCTCCTTCCATCCCTCCTCACTTCCTTCCCTTCGCCCTCTCCTCACTCCTCCCCCTCACCTCTTCCCTCCACCCTCACACTCTTCTTCCCTCTACCCTCCTCCCCCCTATCCCTTTACACACTTTCTTTTCCTCTGCCCTACCCTCCGTTTGCAATCAGGGGCAATCAAGCATGTAATGATCCCTAACCTTAATCTACAAACCTTTAATTACGCTATTCATTTCTGCGCACTTAACTCGTTCCCGGAATACACGCACAGCCCGCGCTTCGACCCCCCTATCCCAACCTTCCAACCTCTTCCCCTTTCCTCTTCGACCCCCACCCCCACCCTACCTTCCAACCCCTCCCCCTCTCCTCCCACCGCGATCGCATCGTCCCGGTAATGGGGCGTAGCGCATCCTTGATAAATACAAATAAATAAATAAACAAAATAATTCAAAACATAATTAAACCAAATCAAAACAAAGCACCGCCTTTGATCGCCTTCCGCTCATCCCGGAAAGTCACGCGGAATGCAGATGCAACGAATCAAATCGCTCGACAAACAGTTGCATAAGCGATATCCAATTAAGTTGATTTAATCTCCTTAAAAAGCGTTTAGAAGACCACGTTCGCTCATCCGGCAACAAAGGACAATCCTTCTAATCTAAAATCGTCGGGTCTGGCAGGAGACAGAGGAATAGGGGTAGGGGTGGGGGTGGTGGGGAGACAGACAAACGGAGACAGAGAGACATAGACGAGTAAGAAATGAGAGATACAGTCATGGAGGGAGAGGGAGAAAGGAGAGAGAGGGAGAAAGGGAGAGAGGGAGAGGGAGGGAGGGAAAGGAAAAAAAAGAAAGGGAGAGAAAGGAAGAGAGAGAGGGTGTGGGAGAAAACAGAAGAGAGAGGGTGATAGAAATAGGAAGAGAAAGGAAGAGAGAAAGGGAGAGGGAGGATGAGAGAGAAGATGAGAGAGAGGGAGAGAAAGGGAGAGGGAGGATGAGAGAGAGGGAGGAAAAGGGAGAAGGAAAGAGAGGGAGAGGGAGGAAGAAGAGGAAGAGAAAGGAAAACAGAGAGGGGGTGAAAGGAAGAGAGAAAGGGAAAGAAATGAAGAGAGAGAGGGAGGAGGAGGAATAAAGAACGGGAGGGCGGGAGGGAGGGAGGGAGAGGGAGAGTGAGAGTGAGAGGGAGATTGAGAGAGAGAGAGAAGGATAGAGAGGAAGAGAGGACAAGGGCGAATGCAAGAGCGAAGGGTGAAAATCAGGGAGACCACGAGGCCATGCCGGTAGAAAATCAGGGTGAAACAAACGAGTGAAGCGCAAGGAAGAGACTTGACGGAGATTGAGGGCGCAACACGAGACGAGGATGACAATTGTACTAACTTAACTTCCTCCCCCCTCTCCCTCCCCTCCCTCTGCCCCCTGGCCCCCCACCTACAAAAACGCAGCTGACAATCTAACGCAGCGCCAATCTAAAGAGCAATTACCCGCAGCGATTAAGAACAGCGAACAACAGGCAAAACGAAAGAGAAAAACTTTCAACAGACGCAACATGATGGATAACAATCACCATGATGGAGAATAATCAATGCAACAGACGCAACAGAATGGAGAACAAGTCAAAGCAAAACAGACTTATCAGGAAGGAGAACCAAATGCAACAGATGTAACAGGACGGATAACAAAATGCAGCAGACGCAACAGGACGGAAAACAAGCAGAGCAACAATAGGATGAACAACAAGTCAAAGCAACAGAAGCGCACCCGGAAGGAGAACAAATACATGCAACAGACGAAACGGAATGGAGAACAAGTCAATGCAATCTAAATTCAAACTGGAAAGCTTATCCCATGAATAAATGTCGAAACACGAGTTGTATGCACACAGCATATCACAAACAAGGTCGTAACATGTATGAACAAAATACCCACATATAAAATGGGGAAGGACGGACGGGAGGGAGGGAGGGAGGGAGACGGAGAAAGGGAGAGAGAAAAAGAGAGAGAGAGAAGAGAGAGAGAGAGAGAGAGAGAGAGAGAGAGAGAGAGAGAGAGAGAGAGAGAGAGAGAGAGAGAGAGTGAGAGAGCTGATATTCACCAATTGTGAATACCAGTTTTGAGGTAAATTTTCCCATTTTTCCAAGTCTGTCCCAGGAATAAGATGGCGTCTTAGGTGGCTTACGACCTAGCCTCACCAGGGTGTGACTCGTTGGACACGCTCTCTTCTGCCAGCCTTGAGGCCCATTTCCAATCTCTTTGTGAGCCACTCCACACACGCCACCCCAATCTAGCCCGCCGCCTACTCCATCCACCTCGAAACGCGTCTCCCTGCTGAGCCACGCAAGTGCAGGAGGAGTTCCGGTTGAAGTCTATGGCATGTATGTCTTTAAGTCTGAGTATCTCTATTTCTGAGGAATCGTACAGAAGGTGGTCTGCCTTAATTGAACTTCGCAGAGACTCAAATGCGTAAGAATGTGTTGACATGAATGTATGTAAATGTAAGTATAAATGTGTATACTTATATATGTATATGTATATATGTATGAATATATGTATATATGTATGAATATATGTATAAATGGATAAATGTACGTATAAGTATATATATATATATATATATATATATATATATATATATATATATATATATATATATACATATATCCATATACACACGTGTACAATACTGTACTTATATACACGAATACTTTGTACATACAATATGGATCACTTACGTGCTAAATTGGTGACATTACCATCACTTAAGAGTCCTTTGTCACGCAAGTAAGTACCTAGACAATCAATCCAGCTGCCACCTGAGAGATGCCACATTCCACAACGCGCGAGGGGGGGGGGGGGCGTCCCGTGTCACGTTATTTCGCCACCGATTTCACCGCGCCGAGAACAAGCACACACATTCCGGAAGATCTGCGTGGCCACTCGATGGGGAAGCTTCGCGCCGTCATCCCTCTCTCACGCTCCCGTTTTTAATGTTCGTCTCTCTCTCTCTCTCTCTCTCTCTCTCTCTCTCTCTCTCTCTCTCTCTCTCTCTCTCTCTCTCCTATCTACCTTTATATCTATCGGTATGCCTGTTTGTTTGTATACTTGTATGTCCCCTGCCTGCCTGCCTGCCTGCCTGCCTGCCTGCCTGCCTGCCTGCCTGCCTGCCTGCCTGCCTGCCTGCCTGCCTGCCTGCCTGCCTGCCTGCCTGCCTGCCTGCCTCTGCCTGCCCTTCCTCACACGCACTCATACCCGTTAATTGCTTTCGACCGGCTCTAATTCCTTCAGACGGCCGGCGATTGGTTCGAGTACCTAAATAATTGGTTTCAGAAGCGTCGTTCCGTTATTGGTTTAGTCGCCCGCCGATGATCGACGCGGGCGCGGGCGGGAGCCTAAAGGCAAGTGGTTCGCGAGACGCCTGCACCGACAAACAGCTCCTTCGCCGCCTAACTGTTTCAGACGCCCGGCGTATACCAATCCCACACGTCAGATATTTGTTCAATTCCCGCTATCAGACACCGCTTGCAACCGCAGAAGCACCTGCAGCTCTTTCCGGTTTTGGAAAGGAGGGGGCGGGGGTAGATGCTGTTTCGTAACACTGGTTGATTTATTAAGAATTTCCGTTCGAGAGAAAGGAAATTATTCAAGATGCATGAGTATGCGCATGGACAAGATTATGTGATGATGATATAGCATTATTGTAATCATCAACCGTAATAGCAACACTTCAAACAGCCCCCCCCTCTCTCTCTCTCTTTCTGTGTCTCTGTCTCTGTCTCTCACTCTCACTCTCACTCTCATTCTCTCTCTCTCTCGCACACACACACTCGCTCTCACTCTCACTCTCACACTCACTCTCACTCACACGCTCTCTCTCACTCACACCAGATACACGCGTCAGATCCAGATATAAAACCGACACACACCAGATACACGCGTCAGATCCAGATATAAAACCGACGGAAGCAGAACGAGCGGAACGACAACAGGAGGAGCCGAGCCGAGACACATGAGCAGGCCAAAGACACCCGTGAAATAATAAGGGCGGCCGTAACACTGCGTAAGGACACGTCCCGCGGGGAGGAGGCCCGGCGCGGCGCCTCCGGGGAGAGAGAGAGAGACATAAGCCTAGGCACCAAGACGAAAGCCGTAACTACG
>BOPN01004609.1:52500-60000 GCA_017312705.2 Penaeus japonicus
GTTTGTTTGTATGCGTCCCTCAAAGAATTCCCCCAGTTTGTCCGTTTCCCTGCTTGTTTGTATCACTCATTGTCGCTTTTCCTGTTTGCTTGTTTCCCTTCTCATCTCTTCGCGTATTCGACCGCCCTCCGCCGACGCTCGAATTCGGCCCTCATACTCGAATAAAGGCAGGAAGAATCCTTCAAACCGGGAAGCAAGGAACCCGATAATGAAGCAATCTCGCGAGAAAGGGAAGACGAGCGGTAATTAAGGAAGTTTAATTAGGCTCGGCTGGGTAGCAAAGATCCGAGAAAAGGGCAAAGATATGGGGGGGGGGGGGGGGGGGAATCCAAGAAGAGAAAGAAGGAAACCAGTGAGGGAGCGAATCGACTGAAGATTGCCGGGGATCTGAAGAGGGTCCCAGCGATCTTAAAATTACAGATAAGCGCTTTGATAGTGATAGGGATACGTGGAATTCAAACTTCAATTTTATCATTAGTGTTCGTTTGCATGATGATTCATGGCGATTCACAATTCCTTACAATGTTGCAATCGTTCATATATACAGTTTATATATATATGTAATATATATATATATATATATATATATATATATATATATATATATATATATTTCAATAAGATGCGAAAACACCCACAACTAAATAATCGTCTCTTCTCGGCAATCATTAACGCATTATACGCACGCCCACACCCTCTTCGCCGCCTACACCCGAACCCAATCCCGAGGAAGTCTAGCACAAAGACATATGGAATCCGATGGCTCCTTTCTTGCTGCGGTGAACCTCAGAGCCAGATACATCCCCCCCCCCCCCACCGTACACACCATCTCTCATCCCCAACCCACGTCCCGACGCAGGCTAACGCGTGTGTGTTTCTTTTCCTGACTTTTTTTATACTGAAATTAATTTCCTTCATGAAACATACTTGCGCTGGTCCTGACTTCTTGCAATTGCCCTGTTGCGTGGATTCAACACATTCTCAATTACTTCCCACTTGTTTCATCTAATATTTTAAATGGGTGGCCATTACAAACCAAAGCAAAGAAAACAACAACAACAAAGAACAGTCACCCAAAGAAAAGTAACTCTTAAACAGGAAATTTTCTAACAACCCACATATTCAATCTAGAAATTACTATTCCGTTATGAAGGACCCCCCCACCCACCCACCCACCCACCCATCCCATGCGCCCTTGCGTGTCTTATGTAATATTTGCATGCCTCAAGATAATTAAAGTATGCATCCATTACCCTCGCACGCATTTACTTTAGGCGGTCATCTCCAGAGAAACAACTATCCAGCAAAAAGGTATTTGAAATTAGATAAAAAAAGAAGAAATCAGATACAAAATAAATATTCCAAATCAAATAAAAACAAATACATACCTGAAATGAGAGAAAAAACACATCGAAATTAGGAAAAAAAGGGAGATTTGGAATCAGGTAAAAAGAGAAATTTGAAACCAGGCCAACATGATGACACAAAATGCGATTACGGAAACACAGGTAAACAAAGCCAGTGGAGCCCGACCCATCTGCCGAAGGGACGGAAAGCAAGCCCAAGCCACAACAGAATGATGTGGTCGCATAAACAGGGCGTGTCCTGCGCCCACAATAATCGCCGTTGTAGCGCATCTACATGTACACCGCAACGCAATCTCTTTCCCTTTCCATCACCACTCTCTCCTCCGCGCCGCCAACACACTGTTCCCTTTCTCCCTTCTTTCTATGGACCTGCTTTTACTCGTTTTCACTTTCTCCCTCTCTCTTTATGATCCAACTTTTACTTTTCTTTTCTCTTTTATTTCTATGGCTCCATTTTCATTCAAACTTCTTTTTCTTCCTCGCTTTTTATATCCCTACTTTAACTCTATCTCCCGTCCTCCCTTCCCTCCATAGCCCTACTTTTATCTGTTCTTTTCTCTCATATTCTTTATGGCCCTCCTTTTACTCGTTATAACGTCCTCCTACTTTCTATGGCCCTCTATCTACTCGCTCTCTCTATATATCCCTTCATTCTATGACTCCATCTTTTATCTCGCTTCCCTTTCTTCCTTACTGTTTATATCCTTATATTACTCTCTCTCCCTGTCTCCTTTAGTCCTACTTCTGTGGCCCTAACTTTCACTCTTCTTTCGTATCTTTTCTTTCTATGGCCCCCCTTTTACTCGTTCTCCCTTTCGTTTTATCCAACAAGACTTGCATAACATCTTCTGTTGATTTCCTTGATTTGTCTTTTTCTTTACCTGGAGACTCTCTTCAGAAACACATACTTCCTCTCTTCCATTCACTTATATTCGGAAGACTTTCGTTACATCCTCGTTCTTCTCTTCTTTTTTCTTTCTGCTACTTAATCGTCCTCTCCTCTTTCTCCTTTCTCTTCGGTTTCTACACTTCTACCCACATTCTCTCTCCCTCTATCATCCAAAAACCCGTTCCCCTCTTTTCCGCCTTCGAAACGCATCCTACCCCTCCTCCACCCCTCCCCCACCCATCGTCTCTCTCACGCTTGTCCTCCCCTTGTGCTCCTTGTTCTCACCCCCACCCATCCCGCCCGCTCGCCCGCCCGCTAAAACACAATGCCGTGCCAGTTCCTCTCGCGCCCTCGCCCACGCTCCCAACGCGATGGCACGCCCAAGCTCCCGCGACTCCGGCGCCCACGCTGCGTCTCCTTTGTCCGCGCGCGGTAGACGGCAACACCGCAGTATTGAACACGATTGTTCTGGCGATAAAAATGACAAGGGAAATGAGTCTTCACGAGCACAATAAGCTGCTTGATCCACCCTTAGCGCCTGTTATTTTTGTTCTCCACGGACTCCCCATCAAACAAAAGAAGTCGTGCTTGAAAAAATCACAAGCATCTTAATGCAGTCACCGGAGAACAATGGTAATTACTCGGGCCCAATTATCCTTCAGATCCCTAGCCCTTTGTTCGCGACAGAGGCTCGAGCGAAGGAGCCACCGAGGGGACGGCAGGACGGGCAACGGGACTCTCCGGCAGGCAAGGCATTAGGCGGGGGCGTGCCCCAGTGGCAGCACCTGGAGGAACCGACTCGTACTTACGAACACAAGAGTCGACGTTAGGCAAAGGGCGTGAATCAGGCGGGTCTCAGCAACCTCCTAATGGCAAACGCGTGAAAAGGTCACCACGGGATCCATCTCTCCTCCACCCCCTCACGCTCACGCTGAACTCCTTCGCGAATTTTGAGAGGGGTAGGGGAAGGGGAAGGGGAAGGGGGAGAGGAAGGGGAGGAGTGGGAAGAGGAAGGGGAGGAGTGGGAAGAGGAAGGGGAGGAGGGGGAAGAGAAAGGGGAGGAGGGGGAAGAGGAATGGGAGGAGGGGGAAAAGGGGGAGGGAGAGGAAGAGAGGGAGAAAGGGAAAGTGAGAGGGAGGAAGAGGAGGTGAAAGAGAGAGGGATAAAATGAGAGGAGGGGAAGGGGAGAGGGAAGGAAAATGGAAGTGGGAAGGAGAATGGGAAATGGGAGTGGGAAGGGGAAGAAGAATAAGGAGAAGAGATAGGGTTAGTCGAGTAAGAAGGGGTAAGATGACAAGAGCTTGGAGGGGAACGTAGATTTTAAAGAGCCAAGCGTGCGACGCACTCCCGGGGTCTTGTACCGCAAGCCCTTCACCTGATTTGCCTCTCAATCGCACCGGTTTTGCATCAGCGAGACAAGCTGAACAGACGCAACGACATCCAAGCAGACAAAACCCACATCAACAGCTGAGTCATCTGAGTCAGCCAAACAGACAGCGAGCGCGCAATGGGGGGACGCGGGCGACGGGAAGGAAAGAGAAAGGATCCGAGTGTTAGAAAGGAGGTGCAAGTGAGGAGAGATTGTGGGTGGGCGAGGTCAGCGGTCGTGCCGGCAAGCGAGGTCACGAAGCTCGACACGACTAAGTTTCCTAGTCTGACCTTTCGGAATAGCACGAGCAACTACTCTGCACTGCGCCCCAGCACCCTCCACGTGTGTTCACTGTAACATGATGCTCTGTCTGGCATTCGTCACATGACAGATTCCAATGTAATTTCCGCACGATCAATTACATAATCATCAATCAGCAGCAATATCATTATCGTAATCAATCGTATATGCATTAATATTTTCCTTGGTCATTATTTGTGATACTGACTTCCTCCTTCATACCCGCCCTTTACCCACGGGCCAATCTAATGAAAGGCCAGCAAATTCCCTAAACCAAGGAACAAACAACAAAGAAATGAAACCAAGCGACGCCCAAGTGTCCCGCCCACGCCCAATTTTCACAAGTGAGCGCGGGTGTTTGCGTGGGCGCCCCATCACGGCGATTGCGGGCGTGGCCGTGACACCAGACAAGTGTTTTTGTCCGCCTACGATTCAACTTTCTCGAGCGATACTAGCGGCCTGTGGCACGCCTGACCTGCTTGCATGCATCCCCTACCCCCCCTACCCCCTCTAACGGTGCCTCTCACCCGTGCATCTTTGTCTCCGGTTCAATGCCTCGATTGATGAACGTTATCCGCCTTCGCTGGGTCTGCTATCCCTCGGAGCATTTATGTCTATCAATATTATCATACGATAAACGCGGTGCCGGGACCCGAGCCCTTCTCCCCATCGCCACCCCCCACCCCGCACTCCACACGCGAAAGCAAACACACCCGCCGTAACTTACACTAGCTGAACTCTCCCCCGAATCACTCATCGCGCTCGGCACCCACCGCGCGATAAGCTCCCCGACTCGCGGCCGCCGCTCTCCGGTCCCGCGCGCTTGCCTTCCGTCTCTCTCGCGATCCGTCCGCGCTCCGACACCCGCACTTGGCACTCCACTCGGCATTTCCGCTGCATCGCCCAGCACACACCCTTTCCTCTCTGCCGCAATTTAAGAGTAAACTAAGCGTACCCGGTTGCCACGGATACAGCGGGGGAAAGAAATACAATGAAGTAAATCTCACCTTCCGATGAACATAGTGTGTGCGTCCTTTTTGGGCCAAGATCATAAACTATAATAAATGAAAGCAAAATACCGTTGCTTAATGATAAACTCTTTTTGGCGTGTTGAATGCTCAGAAAAGAGACATTATTTCTACTTGCTACCACCTTTCCTAAAACAAAGGTCTTCTCTAGATCTCTCGTTAGTCTAGCAAAATCCTTCAGATCACAGCCCTTAAACCATTTCGGATTTTACAGTTCCTCATAACGCCGTCGTCAGAGTTAGAGCCACGCCTTCATGCCTCCCAGGACTCCCCTGTCACCTCCCAGCGCCACTGGCACCGCACCAGGAACGTCAGACGAGGCGCAGCGTCATTTCATCTTAAACGACAGAATCCGTCCGGTGTTCTCAAAAGCGACAAAGATTATCCTAGTCAAGATCCTTCGAGCCAGATTCACCGCCGTAATTCGCGGCCGTGCGTCATTAGATTCGCCCTCCCAAGTCACTCTCCCCGACGCGTGCGCACCGCTGCGCCGTCGCCCTGAGATCTCTTGCGGCTTTTCTCCGATCGTCTCCCGCCATTAGTTATAAAGTGTCATCTCACTCCTGTCACGTCACTCACGTCGCAGTTCGCCCTTTTGACGAGAGAGTGGCACAACAACCACGCTCTCTTCAATGTCTGCAAAGTCATCATCCCCTTGACACTAGTCGATAAAAAAATAAATGTATCCTGTCTACCCCGACCTCCTTGCCTGGGAGGTCAGCTCTCACCTTAACCTAGTCCGAGAAAACGAAAACGAAGTTTATCAGGTCGCGGCTTAGCCATTAATAAAATAAATAAAATTGCTAAAATAAAACAGATGAATCACTTCCTTTCTATGGTAATCTATCACAAGGTGGGGGGGGGGAAGAAAAAATGAAAAAAAAGAGCTCACTCTACATACATAGATGTATGCATGAATATATGCAAGCATACATAAGCATACATACACATACACATACGCATACATATACATATACATACACATACACACAAAAAATGTATCCGTGTAACTCCTAAGGCAACTAAGGCGGCCTACATAATGGCTCGGAGGCAGGGTATGCAATGAGCCTCAAATCCGGCCAACCTGACGACGGAAATCCTCCTGCAACAAGTCACGACATCCAAACCGGCAGGTAATGAAGATGGCTACACAGAGGACTACTTTCACCCGCCCGGGGGATGCCTGTTTGCGGTGGCCATGCAAGGAGAAGGCTGGGAACCGGGGACCCTGCAGGGCTCACAATCACGCGATAATAGAGACGGTTCGTGCAGGGGGGAGTGGAGGGAAGAGGGGGGGAGGCGGAGGGCTGGAAACGAAGGTGAGAGTGACAGCTGAATGCCACGCCCATCTAATGGCACGGTTAGCTCGAAGGGGGGGGGGGGGGGTCAGGAAGGGAAAATGATTTCGCGAAGTGCAATCATACGAAAGGATGAATAAAGGAAAGGGAGAGGGAGAGGGAGAGGGAGAGGGAGAGGGAGAGGGAGAGGGAGAGGGATAGGGATAGGGATAGGGAGAGGGAGAGAGAACGAGGGGAAGGGGTGGGTACTGGAGGGGAGAGGAAGGATGGGTTGAGGGAAAGAGTTGGTGGGAAATAAGGGAAGGGAAGAAGGGAAGAAGGGAAGGAGGGAAGAATGGTGGGAGGGAGGGATAAAAATACAATCAGACATTCACACCAACAATCAGCCATACAGGAAACCATCCTAAATACAGAGAGAAATAATCAAGAGACTCATACCGCGTGACTCGACACCGCGATTCGAATGATAAAAAAAAATAAATAAATAAAAAAAGCCAATCTGGAGCTAAAGCACGCATGGCCCGGTCACTCCACTCCCCCCGGGTTAAAATCACGGGAATGCCGGAAATGAAAAAGGGAGCGACGCGGCTGGGCGACGGAGAGGAGGAGGAGGAGGAGCCGCGACGCGAAGAATGCGGTGCCAAATGTCATGGCCGGCGACAGGAAGGAAGGAAGGAAGGGATGGGGGGTGGGGGCAGGGAGGGATGGGGAGGGGGCAGGGAGGGCAGGGGGGAAGGGATAAGGGGATAGATGAGGGAAAGGACGACGGGAGGGGAGGGTGGAAGGATATGAAGGGAAGGAGGGAGGGAGAGAAGGGAGGAGAGAAGAGGAGAGGAGAGGAGAGGAAAAGGGAGGGAGGAGAGGAGAGAGGAGAGGAGAGGAAAGGGGAGGAGGAAGGGGAGGAGGGTCGGGAAGAAGGGGGAAGGGAGGAAAGGAGGGCAGGAAGGGAGGAGGGGAGGGGAGGGGAGGGGAGGGCAGGATGGGGAGGGGGAAAGGAGGAGGGGAGGATAGGAAGGGAGGAGGGGAGGGGGGAATGAGAGGAGGGTAGGGTAAGAGGGCAAGGTGGAGGGGAAGGAAGGAAGGAGGAGAAGGTAGGGAAGAAAGGGGAGGAAGAGAAAAGGAAGGGATAAATGATGGGAGGTAAGTAAGATGAAGAAATAAGAAAGATGAGGCGTAGGAAGAGGACGATGGCGGTGAGGTTGAAAACGAGGAGAAGGACAAGTACGAGAACAAGTATGACGAGGAGGAG
>BOPN01004609.1:62500-65000 GCA_017312705.2 Penaeus japonicus
TCATGCAGGGGGTTTGCGCCCGAAGTGACTTTTAACAAGGATCATGTCTTAATTCGCTTTAAAAATTAAATATGAAAATCGAATGTAAATATAAAACACATATCAAGCGTTTTTTATGCACTGCAGAAGCAAGATAATATTATCACTATATCATATCTTATGCACTGCAGAAGCAAGATAATATTATCACTATATCATATCTTTACTGCAAGAAAAGAAACAAGAATCAGCAAAGTCAAATCAAAAGAATAATCTTGTGACTTTTTGGGGAACCTTTCCTAGAGTGAGTGTGGCAAGTCTTACGAGCAAAACGTTCTCGTCTTGATTTCCGTCTTCACACATTTTTCCCTCGGTATCTGTTGCAAGAAAAGTAACGCAATACGTACATAAATTTAACATTCCTACGACTTCCCTTGAACGCAATATTCTTGGGGTCCATAAAAAATCCTATTCCTCACTGGCTCATAAGCTCACGTACCTACGTACCTAATCACTTGTCAACGCCCTCACTCACTCACATATACCCATTCACCTTTTTATTCGCTCATCCATTTCCCCACTAACTCACTATCTCACATGCCAACTAACATATTTTTCATTAACTCATCTAATACCTTACCCAGTCACCCAGTCACTCACTCACTTACCCACCGACCCCCTACCCACCCAATCCCTCTCTCTCTCACCCTCCAGAGCATTCGCGTCGCCTGTCTCGGGATCAGCCATGCTAACACGTATGGAGAGACCCAGAGAAACCTTTTAAACGTCCCGGCACCGAGACGTTCAGCTGAATTTGCATTAACACTGGACTCAGACGCATTAGATGGCCATACGAATGGCTGTCTGTGGATATCTGCAAGGGAGAGTGGGCGTTCGAATGGGAGTGGGGGCGTCCGAATGGGAGTGGGGGCGTCCGAACGGGTGTGGGGGCTTCCGAACGGGTGTGCAGACATCCGAATAGGTGTGTGGGCGTCCGAATGGGTGTGCAGCAGGCGTCCGAATGAGTGTGCAGCAGGCATTCGAATGGGAGTGTGGACGTCCGAATGGGTGTGTGGGCGTCCGAATGGGTGTGTAGACGTCCGAATGGGTGTGCAGGCATCCGAATGGGTATATGGGCGTCCGAATGGGTTTGCAGCAGGGGTCCGAATGGGTGTGCAGCAGGCATCCGAATGGGTGTGTGGGCGTCCGAATGGGTGTGTAGACGTCCGAATGGGTGTGCAGGCATCCGAATGGGTGTGCAGGCATCCGAATGGGTGTGTGGGCGTCCGAATGGGTGTGTAGACGTCCGAATGGGTGTGCAGGCATCCGAATGGGTGTGTGGACGTCCGAATGGGTGTGTGGCCTTTCGAATGGGTGTACGACCGACCGAATGGGTGTGTCAACATCAGAATAGATGCATATGAGTCTATATGAGTGTGCGTCCGTTCGTGATATTAGATTGCCGTGGGAGAGCGGTGAATGTCAGAGGCGTTGTCATTCGCATCACTTCTGGTCCTAATAATCATACATAATTGCCTTTGACTTATATAGACCATGACAGCATCAGTATTCGAGAAACGGCGTCGAAGGTCTCACTAATCTGCGGCCAAATATACAATAACGCGATTCATCAAGCGAAGATGTCGTAATACAACAGTGTATCTGAATGACCTAGGAGTGTATTTTACTTGAATAGCAAAACCTGTAAATGCAACCCAGAAAGTTCTGATTAGGAAGCCCTTTAGATATAAAACAATAATAAAAACAACAACAAAATCACTAGGATGACATAAGAATGACAATATCTGCAAATGTAGCACTGCTGACAGCTACTAACAATAAAATCAAACGTGTAATGCGCTTCTACAAACCTTATTTGCATAATACTGCATTTATACTGTTCGTAAAGCTCGCACAGCACAGGCAAAGATAAAAAAAAAGTCTTGTTGACGACAACAATGCATAGTGATATTCAAAATCCACATCCTCTTATATATATATATATATATATATATATATATAAGTAATGAGATTGCAAGAGGGAAATATGAAAAGGAAATAAAGAACAGGGAATGAAACAAAGAAATTATTTTTATGCTTAGCTATACATATATGTATATGTGTGTGTGTGTGTGTGTCTATACACATACATACATACACACACACATACACACACACACACACACACACACACACACACACACACACACACACACACACACACACACACATATATATATATCTATATATATATATACCAAAATCCACACGAAAACCGAGAGCATTATCTGCTGACGTCACCCATTGAATAAAAGCCCCCGGGGGAAGAATTTTTAATCGCGGCGGCGGCGGCGGTGGCGGTGGAGGAATATTCCGTCATTCGGATTCTTCGTTTCACATTTTCAGACGACAAGGAATTCTAAAAGTTGAAAAGAGTTCGGAGACGCCTTCGCCGCGTCATAGACGGAGCATGACCACAACCGATGTCGTCCTTTCGGGATGAAATGGAGTAGGGTTCTTC
>BOPN01004609.1:67500-72500 GCA_017312705.2 Penaeus japonicus
GACGCACACAAGCCAGTCACCGTGAGTGTCCAGTCACAGAAACTGTGATCTCTTCCCTGTTCTCTGCCTCTTCCTCGTATTCTAAATTCTTGCAACACCCCCCCCCCTTTACGCTGATGTTTTTATTCTCCTTCGCCGCCGCTGCCTCCTCTCTTATTCCACTTGTACTTCTACCTCCATACTCCAGCTCTACCTCCAACCCCCTTCTTCCTCCCCTTCCCCTCTACCCCAACCCCTCCTCCCACCAGTTTCCCCCACCTCTTCCTCTTCCTTTCCCCCCTCCACCTCTTCCTCTTCCTTCACTTCTACCTCCACATTTACTTCCACCTCCAAGTCCATCTCCTCCTCTTCTACCACCTCTCCCTCCCCTTCCCCTGTGCATACCATTTCCCACCTGGGTGACAATTTCGTCCCCGCGAACCTAGAATCTCTTCGTCACGCCCGCCGCTCTCTCCCGCGCGTGTCAACAGCCCTCACGCGGACTTGCAACCGCCCGCGATTTCCCAGACTTA
Organism: Penaeus japonicus; assembly: GCA_017312705.2. Classification (NCBI taxonomy): domain Eukaryota; kingdom Metazoa; phylum Arthropoda; class Malacostraca; order Decapoda; family Penaeidae; genus Penaeus; species Penaeus japonicus. The sequence continues at coordinate 68,013 of BOPN01004609.1, forward strand.
AAAACAGACATTTGTCTTGCAGTCGTGTCTTAAATGTGTCTCCGCACCTGTCTTTATTTTGCCTTACGACGCAAGTGCGGGGAAGAAAGTACGTGGCGGCGTGACGATCGTGCTTCCGCCTGCGCGCGATGGTGGGGATGCTCTTGAGATGTTCTTGAGATGTTCTTGCAGAGTTATTGCAATGCTCATGGGATATTCTTGGGGTGTTCTTCAGTCGTTCTTGAGACGTTCCTTCCTTCTTGGCGTTCAACTTTACACGCTCTGTCGGAAAGATCTGCATCTCTTAATGAGACCTTCGTCTGTTTTATCTTCCTGTGTAATCACCCAACTTTCAAGACGACCCCGCCAGCGTCCCCACGTAAGACCTCACTCATCCTCTTCTCCATCAAAAGGGCATCGTCAATTCCCGCAAATTTTCACAATATTAAAAAAATAAAAAAATAAAATAAAATAAAAAAGACGGGGAAATAGAATCACTTCCCAAGAATCCCATTTTCTTTAAGGGGAATCGGGGGTCTAAATTCTCTCAGAAAAGATCTTTCGTCATCCGCGGCCCGATCACAAATCGCGGCCGGTAATCACACCGTTCCTCCCGCCATCAATCAATCTCGCTTCTGCCACGCCTCCGGCCCGATAGTGCCAGTGCCGGCCTTGTCACGCCGCGGCATGTGCCACGGTCGCCGGCGGCTCTGCAACACCCGGCGTTAAGCAACAAGTAAACAAGCAAACAAAAGGTGGGGATCAGCTGGCTGACTCCCCCGGCTAAGAAGAAGAGCGGGGAAGCGTGAAGCGGAAGCTCACAGTGCTATAAGGGGGGGAAGAGGAGGGGAGGTGTAGAAGGAAGAGGAGGGGAGGGGGGGGGGGGGGGGGGGGGGGGGGGGGGGGGGGGGGGGGGGGGGGGGGGGGGGGGGGGGGGGGGGAGGAGGAGGAGGGAGGAGGAGGAGGAAGAGGAGGAGGAGGAGGAGGAGGAGGAGGAGGAGGAGGAGGAGGAGGAGGAGGAGGAGGAGGAGGAGGAGGAAGAGGAGGGGAGGAGGAGGAAGAAGAGGAGGGGGAGGAGGAGGAAGAGGAAGGGTGGAAAAGGAAGGGCGGGGGGAGAAAGGAGGGGAAGGAGGAGGAATGAGGGAAGGGGAGGAGGAAGGGGAAAGTAGGAGGAGGAGGAGGAGGAAGGGGAAAGTAGGAGGAGGAGGAGGAGGAGGAGGAGGAGGAGGAGGAGGAGGAGGAGGAGGAGGAGGAGGAGGAGGAGGAGGAAATGAAGGGGAACGGAGGGAGGCAGGGAAGGGAGAGGGGGAGAAAGGGAGGAAGATAGATAGATAGATAAAGAGATGGATATACAGACATAAACAAACCATAATAATATTTACCCTTCACTTACACAAACAAAACAGAAAAGCCCCCACCCCCTCCCTCTTCAAAAAAGAAACAAAAATCTAAACATTAACCGAGGAAAACTAGTAAAACGTTTCCCCAAAGGAATTCATGCATTTCTTGCCAGCAAAAGTTTCAATATTTGTATCGCAACCTCCTCGTGCTTCCGTAAAAATATCACGCGCCACTTGGGACGATTTCGTTACCCGCCTTGACAGCTTTCGATAAGACGTCAGAATCGTATTATTCGTATTCGTATTATTCTCGGATTAACTCAGGGATGTCACGGTCGTATTATTCGTATATTCTGGGATTAACTCTGTTTGTCTGTCTGTATGTCTGTCTGTCTGTCTCACTCTCACGAGGACGATTCGGTCTAACACCACATCTCATCACGCCCACGCCCCCGTATCACCTCTAGCTACCTGCGGGTTCCATCTGCTCCCGTCGTCGAGAGCCACCCACGAAGACGCTGGGTGCCACCTCGCCTTCCTTCCCTCTTTTCCGGGAGTTACGAACATAGAGCCAAATGATACCATCATATCTTGAGTTAGTTATCTATTTATTGATCTATCGATCTATTTGTACACACACACACACACACACACACACACACACACACACACACACACACACACACACACACACACACACACACACACACACACACACACACACACACACACACACACGCACAGAGAGAGAGAGAGAGAGAGAGAGAGAGAGAGAGAGAGAGAGAGAGAGAGAGAGAGAGAGAGAGAGAGAGAGAGAAAGAGAGAGAGAGAGATCCTCAAAAATCTACCAATCTAATCTATTTGCCCAGCATCATCGCAATGAACATAGCAAACGTAATCGGAGGGGGGGGTCGGAGGGAGGGCGGGGAGATCGGAGGGAGGGGGGGTGTAGCTGACCATTAGTGCTGAGATCGGAGTAATGTCTTCTCCCTCTTCCCTCCCCCCCCCTTTCTCTCCTTTTTCCTCCCTTTACCTCCCTTCTCCTCATCTCCCCTCCCTTCTCCTCCCCTCACTCCGCCCCCACCCTCCCCACCGTACCATTCCTTCCTCCTGTTGGTCAAGCTGACTGGCTTGTGCAACACGAAGGTCACTTCCTAAAGCTCCGAAGTGAGTGTTACTCGTCGTCCTTGAGAGCTGCGTCTACACCGGATACGTCTTGATACTTCGGGATGCGGCTCGAGTTCTCAAGTTGTGACGCATTTCGTCCCGACTTTGTTTAACGCACGGGGAGAAGGGGATGGCGGAATGAAGAGGAGGGAGTGATGGAATGCGGGATGGAAAAGACAGAAAGATGGAAAGGGAGTGACAGAAAGATGGAAAGGGAGTGACAGAAAGATGGAAAGGGAGTGACAGAAAGAGGGAAAGGGAATGACAAAGATGGAAAGGGAATGGTAGAAAGAGGGAAGGGAAGAACAGAATAAAGGAATGGAATGACAGAATGAGCATGGAATTTCATAAATGACAAACCCTTAACGTTAGCAATCGAGGCATGCAATGGCACCCCCAGCGAGGGAAAATAAATAACCAGTTACATCACTGTATAGCCCCTCCCCCCCTAATAGCTGGGTCACCTACATGATTAAACCTCTATTCAATGTGGTCCACATCCTTCTCATGATTGGAAAGGAGGGAGGAAGGGAGGGAAGAAGGGAGACAGGGGAGAGAGAGGGGGAGAGAGAGGGGGAGAGTGAGGGGGAGAGTGAGGGAGACGAGGGGAGAGCGAAGGAGAGGCAGAGGGAGAAAGAGAGAAAGCTGCGAAAGTCACCAAAAGCCCCCACTAGTCACTCTCCCACATCGGCAAAGCCCCCGTGAAGGTCGCAAACTCGTTAGGCACAAGTTCTGCACCGACCTTGGTTCCGTGGCAGAGCAACCGGGTCACCTTTTCCTGGAGGAGGAGGAGGAGGAGGAGAAAAGGGGAGAGAAGGGGAAAAGGACGGGAGGGATGGAGAGAGTAGAGAGGGAGGGAAGGGGAGGAAGGGGGAGGGGGAGGGAGAGATAGGGAGGGAGGGAGGGAGAGAGAGAGAGATAAAGAGAGAGAGAGAAACAGAAACAGAGAGAGAGAGAAACAACGCCACGTGGCTCCGCTGGCATTATTCCCCGCCGCATAACTTTTCCCAAATTTCTCCCGCGCTCGAATCTACGACTTCCTGACTCACTCCCAACGCGGCATCGGCCATGATTCACCTCGTATTAGAAAAAAACCGGATTTACTGCCTCGGACTATGCCATGCTAGAAAATGGCCTTTCTTCGGGTAACTTTTGGAGGGTAATTTCTTGAATGAAACTTCTTGGGTGTAACTTCGCGAGTACAGTTTCGTTTCTTCTTTTTTTGTTTATTATTCTCCCGGGTGTGTTCCCAAGTGTTATATATTTCTTGGAAAGATTACCAACATGAACACAGTGTAAGAAAAATCCAAGAAATATACAAAGTAAAACTGAAACAGAAGGACTCGTTAAAGATTGGAGAGAAGAAGCATGGAGGGAATAATGGAGAGAGAAAGGATTGGAGGGAAGCAGGGAGAGGAGGGGAGGGGGGTGGGGGGCAGGGAGAGGAGGGGAGGGGGGTGGGGGGCAGGGAGAGGAGGGGAGGGGGGTGGGGGGCAGGGAGAGGTAGAGACGAAGGAGGTGGTGAGGGAGAAATGGATGCAGGGAGAGGGAAAGATGGAGGAGCGAATGCGGGGGAGACGGAGAGAGGGAAAAAAAGGAGGGGAGGAAGAAGAGGCGGACTGAGGTAGGGGAGAAAGTGAGAAAGTAAGGGGGGAGCGATGGAGGAGAGGGAGATGATAGGAAATAAACAATTAATCCACTAGCAAATGAAACAAATATCTCACACCAAATACCCCCCTCCCCCCCAAAAAAAAGGGAATCAGCGTAAAAATACCCCCTCCCCCCTTTCCTGCACCCGCTCTCTCCGTTCGGACCTTCAAAAAATGAAAACAAAGAAGAATGAAAATTGTAAACCGCCCTATGAATCATTCGGCCAACGCGAGAGCCGCCTTGAGACTCGTCCAAAAGGCGCTCTTCCTTATGAACCATTACTCAAGGACCGCCGCTAATGAGGGGGAATTTCAACCACACCGAGAGGGAAATTGTTATGGAGCGAGCGAGC
>BOPN01004609.1:77500-90000 GCA_017312705.2 Penaeus japonicus
GGGATGGACATCACACAAGGGTTAGGGTGAGGGTGATGATGGGACGAAAATCAGGGTAGAGGTGTGGGGGGCGGATAAGCTTAGGGTGACATAAATTAGGCAAGTTATGAATAGGAAAAGAAAATAATGTTTGAGTGTCGCCATCGAAGGGGCCGTTATTGATTAATCAAATGCATCGGCTTCTTGCACACAAAATCTATCTATGACAGCCCATAAATCTAACGAAGCAAGTCTATAGCCAAAAGTGTGATTCAACAACAGGACAGGACTTGCATGGGAAGTGACAAGCTCTGTTCTCTAAACAAAGTTGTTGTTCTTACAGAATAAAAAGACGAGGGCGACAAAGCCTGGTTCTAGCACTCAGGAAAGCTTACAGAGGTTCAGGCAGAGGGGAATGGAAGAAACAATACAACTCATCTCCAGAACAAGCAAAACAAATTGGTTTTATCTGCAAATGACGTCAATCAGATTCAGCAAAGGGAATTATTGGAATAACTTAAAATCCTGCCTCGCCATTCCAATGACCTCGCATCGCAAACACCGAGCGACGAGAGCGCACGCCAGCGCCAGCGCCAATGGCAGTTGACATCTAAATGACCAGCCTAACAAAGGGAGCCTCGCCTGCCAGCACCGTCACGCCGGGCGTCGCGTCAACAACTCTGGCCCAGAGTGCACGTGACGTCACCATTGCTGCCATGGCAATAGCCGGACTGTGACGTCATCGGCGAGGGGGGAGTGACACCGTCATCCCTGGTAGCCACCCATAATTTGACATTTGAACGCAAGCAACCTAGAAGCCGCCACTGGGGATGAATATGCGACCTTTATGCTTCCCTTCAGCCGGGCTGCGATGACACCCGCCCAACGCGGTGCAAGATGACACGGCTTAAGGTCACGGCGCCGAAAGGTCACGGGTCAGGTGCACCCGGGGCTAATGAAGCCGAAAGGAACCGCAGCATACACCCGAGACGCTCGCAACGAACACTGGGCTGAATGAATGGAGAAATAAATACCTGGGGATTTGATCCCGATATACTGACGGAACGCCCAGCCAGCCAGACTCCACAGGACAAGCCAGCCTTTACGGGACAAAAAAGCTGCAGGACCAGTGCCTTGCCCTCCACAAATCACGGACTCAGTTTAAGAAACAGCAGCATCACGCCATACAAGGTAAGCAACAATAGCAAAAGAACACCTGCAACGTCGGGGTCGCACCCACTCCTCGCTACACCGCCCTCCTCCCCCTTCATCTTTTTAAATCATCATTATCATCTTCGTCTTCGTCTTCTTTTTCTCCTTCTACTCTTCTTCATCACCATTATCTTATTATTATTATCATCATTATTGTTAATATTAGTATCATTATGATTATCATCATTATTATAATATTACTATTATCATTATTATCATTACGGTTGTTGTTGTTATCATGATCAATATCATTATTGCTACTGTTACTACTAATATTCATATTATTACTATAATCATCATCATTACTATTATCATCGTTATCATCATCATTTCCTCTCCATCTTCCCTGCCATTCTTCCTCAACTTCCAATCTTACCACTCGACTCCACCACCGTATCCACCTGCGTATCCACTACATTACCATCTCAAATTCCTCCACCTCTTCCTCCTACTCCTTCTTCCCCAGAGACTCCCCCTCACCAAAGTTCATCATCATCATCACCATCATCATTAAACAATGATCCACATTAACCCATGAGTCCACTTTCATCTCCTGTCCTCCCTCTTCTAATCGCAATGATCGTCTCAATCGCCAACGTCCATCCACACCCTCAACCGCAATGACTTCGGTGATGGTGCCTGCCTTTATTTTCTTGCACACTGATGCTATTTCCCTTCCTTAAATTTCTGGTCCATTTCAATTAAGTGCTCTTGATAATATTAATGAGGATCATGATAATAACAATAACAATAGTAGTAATAATAATGAAGAAAAAAATAAATAATAGCAATAACAATCATGATAATGGTATTATTATGATGATAATAATAATAATAACAATAATAATATTTATTATTATTATTATTATTATTATAATAATAATAATAATTATTATTATTATTATAATAACAACACCAACAATAATGATAATGTCAACAATAGAGCTTTCCCAGGCCCGTCTCCATTCCGTATCCGAGCGGCGGGTCGCCCCGAGCAAGAGGAGCAGCCGGGACGTGGAGCGCAGAGACGGTTGACACAACAGACCCATTAATGCTGTCGAATCTCCATTGAGGGTCTGGCTCTAAGGCGATTGACAGGTGCTGCTTGGGTGCACGAGGCAGCGCTATTATCCTCCACGACTCTTCAATTATACATGTCGAAATCCCAGTGCACGAGAACTTAGGTACGCCTCGTAGGGGACGGAACTCTCAGGCACGGGCCGCTAAGTGCGTGCAAAGCATGGCCACATACCGAGCTTCGGTCATTCATGTTCTCATTCCAATAAATACTATGACCAACAACACAAAGGTTATGCCTCCATTACCAGCCCTAATGAATCGTGGCCCTCCCATCAAGTGCCACTCCCAAGCGCACCTCACAATTAACTCATTGCCAGACGTGTATTGCCATTCACTAACGACGCGAACTAATACAACTACTGCCATTATAGCTGTTCCCCTTCCCCTTATGGCGGCGCGTTTGCATTTGCGTGGCCTCAAGACCGACCTTCCCCTGGCCTGATGACGGCGGGCGCCCTGATCCAGCTCGCGTCATCACCGCATACATGCATACAAAAACAGCCATAAGAGCGGGTCAGGTGTTCGTGTAGTCTGAGGGATCTAGGTAAGCAGGTCAATGCCAGGCAAGGGAAGGCCGGGAGGGGGCAGAAGGGAGGGAGAGGTATGGGCGAGAGTGCAACCACAGTGCAGGAGCTGGTATTATATCGCCGCTGTAATCATGACAATGCTTCCGACTTGTGGGACATCTCGATCGATTTCGCATCCACGAAACCGAAGGTAAACACTGCGGTGGCCTTTCGATCTGCTGCTGGAAGAATTATAACCCAATTGATTGATGGCGGAGACGAGCAGACACAGAAAGAGGAAGCAAGGACACCGAGGGCCAATCACACCTGGCGGTGAAGCGATGAAAAAACAGATTCTTAGCAGGCCTAAGCAAGGACATGGGCCTTTACGTGCACGTCCACGCACAACACCACGTATGCGACTGAAGTACAACGAGAGCAGCACTGAGCAGCCCCGCCTCACCTTTAACTGGAGGCTGAGGAGGTCGCAAGGGGACAGGACAAAGCAGGAGTGTGGAACTTGCGAAGGGCGATGGGACAAGCGCTTTAACTCCAGGCGTAATTATCTCATTTTCTATGGCTTTAGCAAGAGAAACAAAATCTTCGCCTTAGCCTAGCGTTCATTATTCCATCTTTACTATAACTTTACAATCATCGTCTCTTACTCTTCTAGCTTAGGATTAGCTGTCTCATCCACAATTTGCATTTTAAGACACTTTATTCAAATTAAGTATTGCAACTTCTGTCATAATCATCGTATTTATATATTTACGTATTTGACAATAAAAAAGACTGACTCCTCTCACAAAGTAATTTGCACAGCAATTATGGTCTAGTTATCATAAATAATAATGCAAGGAGACAAGAGAAAGTGAAACCACAGGCAGAGGAAACGAAAGGCCAACCAAGCCTAGCATCAATTAAGACAAATTTACACACAAACTACAATTAAACCGCAACCGGCCGGAGAAAATCAAATAAAACCGCGTTCGCTATTGCGGTGTCAGACAGACACACTTTCAAATTCAGTAAAAGAAAAACACGTTCTCCACATGTTGTACGACTCATCTCCTTTACTGTAACCTCACCCGGGAACACCTCCGTCAAGCTCTGAGGCACTGAGGAAAGCGTGAACACCCAAGCCAAGCCGGGAGGGACAACCTGGCGTCTTCAACCAAAGCAACCAGCCAATAACATATATACGTACATAAGCGCGCGCGCGTGTGTGTGTGTGTGTGTGTGTGTGTGTGTGTTTGTGTTCGTGCGTGAGAGAGTGAGTGAGTGAGTGAGTGTGAGTGAGTGTGAGTGAGTGAGTGAGTGAGTGAGTGAGTGTGAGTGAGTGAGTGAGTGAGTGAGTGAGAGAGAGAGAGAGAGAGAGAGAGAGAGAGAGAGAGAGAGAGAGAGAGAGAGAGAGAGAGAGAGAGAGATACAATAAATTTTAAACATTCTGATGATAAGATGACGCAGCAAAAGCTAAAATCGCTTCAATTTCATACTGCTCAGGAATTCTAGATTTTCAAGCCCAGGCAATAACACCGAAAAAGAGTATAAACTAACGAAAAGTTTCCTTTCAACACGCTTGTCGAGTACGGAAATTCTAGAGTGAAACCTGTCTACAGAGAACCCTTACAATACATAAAAGAGACACGTCACCAAACCTCCATTGTCAATACACTTAAAATAAGTCACACTGTTGACACGTGTGTACTTAAAATAAGTTAAAATAAGTAACATCATAAACACCTATGTGTTTAAAACAAGTTGCACCATTATGATGTGTGTGCTTAAAATAAATCATAAATTCCCATGTGCTTAAAATAAATAAGACCATAAAGACGTATGTGCTTAAAATAAGTTACATCACAAAGATCTATGCCATTAAGACGTGCGTCCTTAAAATAGGTTACTTAACCAAGACCTACTGATTCGCCGACACAAAGCCTCCATCAGCTGGGGAAAGAACATGCAAAGTGGTGATATGCACAAAGACTTCCCAGAGGAGAAATCGTAGCGTGATCGAGGCGATTAGTCTATATTCGCCAGTTGTATCCGCTAAGGAATCACTGGGGAGGGGGGGGGGATTCTAGAATAAACGGATGAATCAAAGCTAGCACACGCCCTACAATGCCAGCATCATATATGGCGACACAGTCACTATATTCTGGCCCTTTGTCACTGTACATATCCTGGGCTTTACAGTGTCAAAGCCCAGTAGCTGGGTTTTGCCATATCTGGTCTTTGTAGTATTTGGTCTTCACAGCATCTGGCCTTTAGGATATATGAGCTTTACAGTAGCTGGACTTTACAGTATCCTAATAGTATCCCATATCCTCATACCTAAACCAGAGAATAGAGCGAGTATCCCGACAAGGAGGCACTCCCGGGGGACTTTGCTCTACCTCCGGGATGGGATTGTCCTTTCATAACTGGTGCAACGGTTGCTAATTTAAGACGATGCAAAGCCTTAATAGAAGTCCACTCACGTATAGCACCAAGACGCCGCCGCCGCCGCCGCCGCCGCATCCTTGAGGCTGCTCGAGTAAGCTTGTATGACCAAGGTGAGCTCTCGTCATGGACATGCAAATGAGTCATTAAATACCGACACCAAGACTTTGAAAAAGATTTAAAGTTAAATGCAATGACTGGCATCAATAGCCAGTTCACGGCAAAGCTCGGTTACGCGTGATGAGAGTACGCCCCCCCCTCCCCCACCCACACACCCGCAATACGCTCTGGGTGTGAACAAATGAACCCTGGCCATCCATTCTGGTCTGGTGAACAGTTCAAATAAAAGCCAATGCTATGAGGCAATATCTTCACGTAATAACCATCAGCGTCGGCCGCGATGAGCCTAACCTAATCTGTGTTACACGTGCTCGTGTTACTAACTTTTAACTTGAAGTTCACAGTGCAAGTTTTCAGTAAAAGTTCACAAACACACAGATACAGACACAGAGAGACAGCCAGACATACTGCCAGTCAGATTTACAGACACACACACACAAATCCCCACTATCTTCCTACAGCCACTGCTTTTATTTTACCTTTAGTGAAAAGAGAACGGCGTGAACATGTCATTCAGTGAAACAGTGTACCCACGTCCCTCCCCGACTTTCACCGTGTTCCAACAGCTGCTGCAAGAAACCCGCGATACGATGGCAACACCGTGGGTTATTATGACTACTCACGATGTTGTCATTAGAGAGTGACTTTCCAATAGCGTTGTTGGTTTGCTCCGCTCGGATGTTGCTCTTTGTTCCGCATGGCGACGGCGTGTGACGACACAGTGGTCGTCGAGCTATGCACATGGTTGTTATTGAGCGTGATAACCAAATAAAAACAACAATGGGTGTGAGAGGGGTATGGGGAGGGGTGTCGATTTATAAACAATTGAACGTGATCAATGACTCACTTAATCGTATCGGTGCGCATAATTACCGACAGAGTGCATCCCAGCCACCGGGACTCAGGTAGTCAAATGAAGTGTGTTGTGTTGTGAAGCTCATTATCCCCAACAAAGAAAGTGACGCAGCGAACCGTAATTCCAAGAGCGGGCCCTTTCGGAGGGAGACATTTGGCGCCGTGAAACTTGTTATGCCTGCGGCCCCCGGAAGACGCAAGGCACCGCAGCCAAATGAAGACGTCATAAAGTAGCATAGCGCGAGTTATCCGGAGGTGAGAGGGAGACTTTCCATTTCCAAGCGCCAGGTGCAGCCGCGGCCGCCGCAGGTAGAGGACGGCCTTTGTGAGCAGCAGGGAACAGAGTGGCGTGACGCGAGCGTGCATGGCAAGGGATGACATGTACTGGCCCTCGCGCCATGCTGCTGTAGCGTGTATTGGAGTGGCTGGGCGTCCTTATAGAGAGAATTCAACATCTGCAGATTTTCCCCGGTCTCCCAACTCGGCCTCTACGATTAGATATAACGTACCAATGGCAGCAAGAGGTCTGGAGCGATAGGTCACAAAGACGACGCAACAGAGATTTTCTTTGTGATATGACGACGATAAACTCCGCGCGGCAGCATTACAAGCGACAAACGGCCTCCACCGCCGCTCCGACCCTAGCAAGGTCACTGATAATTACGAGACGTCCCCGGCATGATAACCATGTCAAGATCATGGCGGATCACACGCTTGCCATTACAACGCGCGGAGGGAGGCGAGTCCTCGTGGGAATTAAATCAAGCTCAAGCATCAGTGAACGCAAGCCAAGGCAAGAGGAAGCACGAATGCCATTCCGGCGAGCTTGCCTCCAGAGACACGCACCATGGACTCTGACAAACCGTCGTTGTGACCCTCTCAAGGCGGTACTAGATGTCCAGGGCGATTAACAAGACGCGATATCTTTTCGCCGAGACAATGGCTGACGTCCGCGACATGCAAATATGGAGAGCAAGAAAAGCCCGCGTCCACTGCCGGGGCTTGGGAGGAGCAGCAAGACAATGTGAGGAGATGCACTTGATATCCTTGTGGTTCTGCGTATGACCAAGTTTTACACGGCTACCCTTACGAGCAGAGCAGAATTAAGGCAATCAGGGCACGGAGACTTGAAAAGTCTGGCCAGTGTGAAAAAAACAAGATTTTAAAAGATTTTAAATAGTCAGTATATATATATATATATATATATATATATATATATATAAATATATATATATATAAATATATATATATATATATAAATCATAAAAAAAACTATTCCTGTCCATGGATGAGCCCCTTTGCTTTTGCGCGCGAGGACTGCAGCCTCTTGTGCCCTTCTCTTACAAAACCTCTGGAAATAGTATAGGATATTGAACCTCTCTATATAACGCACAAAGGCAACTGAAGGCCAGGTCTCGAGAACAGCCTGAGTCTGTGAATCACCGTTCTGACTCAGCTGACTCGCTCGCGTAGGACTGTAGGTAGGGGGTGAGGGGAGAGGGGGTGGTAAGGTAACACACTTTCATGTTATTATGTGTTCTCACCATTATTTCAGGCTGAAATTACGCCAGCCGCGCTTTGGAAAGCGTTCGATCCTTAGTGGCTGTGATACACCGGCGGCCTCGGTCAACCGCGTTCGTATTTTCACTTTCCATCATCCACTTTAAAACCTTCACTTAGACTTTCATCTTTTTTTTCAAACTCATTATGCCTCTTTTTTCCTTCCCTTTTCCTTCAATCCTCGTAACTAATTTTCCTTTCTCTCTCCCTTCCTTTTACAACCTCCTCCCTCTCTTCCCCCTCCCCCTCCCCCTCCAGTCCAGCGATCTCGACCCATCATTGGTACATGAAACATGCAATATTCACCCGTAAATCACGATATTGCACTCGTTTCGGCTGCAGTGGCCCCGCACAGACCCACGGCTGGAGGGAACGCGGGAATGAGAGCGAAAGTAGCCAAACAAAACACACTGTGAAAGGGAGACCACAGCCACGGTGAAAATAATGTACTCTACATCCTCCGCTTCGTGTCGCGTCTATTTTTCTTGGGGTTCTCTGCTTTCTTCCCGTTTTCTTTTATGTACTTTAACTGCTTCTTTAACGTTTTCTTTATTGTATTCTCTGGCTTCTCTTTCTTTTACTCCTCCCCCCTCTCACACTCAGACGAAATTGACAATTAAAATCTTTGAACTGTCGCTCAATCTAATTCTATCCTGAGTTGTGCGCAATTATTTGAAGAACTTGATAATCTGACTACCTAAAACAATAAAACAAAGCTTGGAAGTTCAGCATTATTATAAAATAGAGGCACACATGTCCACATATCTGACAGACAGCCAAATTCAACCAAAGAAAAAAAAGCTCTCGAGACGCTAGGTAACGCTGTTGCAAAAAGAGTCCTCCAAAGACGTACCAGTCACGAAGGTTGTGTTACAAGAGCGTGACGTGTTCCATAGTTCTCCTGGAGGCTGTTTCCAGGCCCGAAATCGTTACATCATGCCGTCCGAAGATGCGAGAAGAGACTCCGTTTTAAGTACAATCATCTACAGCAACTCGAGAAAAAAATCTTTGCATTGTCCGCGAGACAATACACTTCCGGCGGGTTTCAATCCGACAATAAATCTGGCCGAGTATCAAGACCAAATAAATGTCATTCGTCATTCCAGCAACAAAAATGTTCCTCGCCCTTGCAAGACAATAACGGCCGCGAAGTGCTCTCCCGCGGGACAATAACACAGGGGAATTATCCTACAGCACGCACGCCCGCCTCCTCCGACATCGCCACCCAAGGGCACGCCGGATGCCTTAGGGATGAGGCGTCACGGGGACTCGCTTTACTTTAGGTAATCGCCGCAAGAAAGCATGATGGAAAGAGACAGCAATCGCAGGCATTAAAAGGTTTGGTTCAAGTGTGTTATTACCTATGCTATGCTACAAGCCATTGATGGAACAAAATATTAGAGCATCATCACAAATGAATAAGCCTTTAACATCAAATTGCGAGCCGTAATGAAGATATCTAAACCTATTTATCTGCTAAAAGTTCAAAAATAAATGACCGTAGGAGGATGACATCATGCAAGTTCCCAACATCTCTTATTCCTTTTATCGTATTAGAGAATCGAAGTTCACCTCTAGCGTGTCTCCAGTTGCGATTCCACGGGTGCCATGAATCAGCGGCCGTGCATTTCTCTGGGCAATTTTCTCGACCTGTTCCTCGCTGTTGACATCTGAATAGCTGGCGCCGTTCAATTCCTAATGCGGGCCCAACGAGCAGCACGAAGCAGAGCCTAAGTAATGCATGAGAACTTGACCACGATGTCGAGACCGCCAGTGGAGGCCTGCACAAAGAGCCGGTGCGAGGTTCAATACTCGTGCAAACACGTGTCACCTCCCACCCCCACCCCGTCGAAGGCCAAACAAAGACTTCGCAAAGAAAAGGGACATAAAGGAGAGGGGAATACAAGGAGGAGGAGGAGGCACTCTTCTATTCCCGACAACATACATTCAGCGACACGTGAGCTCGCAATAGACACACCACCACAAATCACAAAAGCCAATGAACAGGTTCCCTTCGTCCCCCGACCACTTCGTCACACAAACAAATGTCACTCTCCCAGTTCGCACAAATAACAACAGCACTACTTGTTGCTGGGTCGCCCCCTCAGCCTAGCGGTCAAGCACTCACGACAGCCGAATTTAGCACTTGGCCGTCATGCTGCAGACGCGATTCGGAGAAGGAAAAGTCTTGAGATCGAGCAATCACTACCGATCGAAATATTTAGAAATCGAACTGCAACTGAATGCGTTCCCTCGGCCTTCCTCAACATACACTGGATTCAAACGCATTCATATTCATACATACATACATACATACACACATACATACATACACACAATATATATATATATATATATATATATATATATATATATATATATATATATATATATATAATATACATATATACTCACACACACACATCGAGCCAAAGTGAAATCCCGCGTAGCTTGTTGATTCCGTGTATTCTCCGTCGGCCACGAAAACTTCATTAGAGACGCGCTGTCGACCGCCACGAAAACACGCATCTCGGGGCGCTCGCTGTTCGTGGAGTACTCGTGTTGCCTCGACTCTTTTCGCCGCTTCCCGAGAACGAGACACGGAACAAGGAAGGAACGAGAAGACAAAACGACGCGACAATTAACACGCACAATGCGCTACAAGACATTCGGGGAAATGGGGTGATTGCGCTCAACGCGGACCGATACAATGGTAGATATTTTTGGGGGCTTTTCTCTTATTCTTTTTCTTCTCGCTAACCTCGCTTGTTTCTCTCTTTCTTTCTCTCTCTCTCTCTTTCTCTTCTTTGTCTTTCTTCTGTTCTTTGTCTTTCTTCTGTTCTTCCGTTCTCCCCCTCCCCTTCTCTTTCTTCTTTGTCTTTCTTCTCTCTCTCTCTCTCTCTCTCTCTCTCTCTCTCTCTCTCTCTCTCTCTCTCTCTCTCTCTCTCTCTCTCTCTCTCTCTCCCTCTCTCCACAATAGGAAGATAAAAAAAAGGGAAATACAAAAAAAAAAGACATCAATCTCGGGAAATCTTCCCAAGAGACGACCTGCAAAATAAATTCATGAACAAGTTAATGGCCCGATCTTTAAGACGTGGCCACAAAAGGCTCGCTAACAAGACGGGCGCCGTAACAAGCCCCTGGGAAAGAAAGTGTCCGATGGAGGAGGAAGAACTAGCCCCCCCCCCCATCCCCCTTTTCCCNATATATATATATATATATATATATATATATATATATATATATATATATATATATACTGAACACAGGCCATGTTTAAATTAGATCGCTTTGCTATAGATACTCGCAATGTACGGCTGAACATACGTGACTATCACGAGTCAATTGATCTCTTAAATAACGGCCAGGGAGAGAGTGAGGCAGAAAAGAAGAAAAGAAAACAAAGACGAATAATAATAATAATAATAATAATAATAATAATAATAATAATAATAATAAACACAAGGACAAAGGCCAAGAAGACAGTATTAAGGGAAAATGGAAAGAGGAGGTCGAAGAGAATGAGCAGGAGGAGGGAGAAGGCGATGAAGGAGAAGTAAGAGGAGGAGGAGGAGGAGGAGGAGGAGGAGGAGGAGGAGGAGGAGGAGGAGGAGGAGGAGGAGGAGGAGGAGGAGGAGGAGGAGGAAAGGTGAATAAGGGGGGAGGGAGGGAGAGGGGGAGAGAGAGTAAGTGAGTGAGTGAGTGAGTGAAAGAGAGAATAAACAGAGGAAGGGAAAAAGAAAATAGGAAACTAGAGTGTACGCCTTTACGCGCTGAAGTTGTTTCCCTTGTCCCTGTCTATCCCGGTTACTCGTGACTTTTCTCTCGTGCATTGCTTAAGCTCGCTGCCATTCCATTTCCCCGGGAAACAGATCTCGAACGCCAGACTGTTTTGCTTTGAATGATTAAGTTTGGGTCTGGATGCTGGTTTTCCTCGTGTTTAGACATGCCCTCCCTCCATTATAAGTCTGCGTCGATTCCTTTGACTCTCTTCCTCTCTTTGTCTCTTCTCATGCCTCTTCCTCTCCTTCTCCTTCTCCCTCTCCCTCTCCCTCTACCACTCGCTCTCACTCGCCTTCTCCGTCTTCCTCCCTCACACTCGCACTCATACACATACACACTAAAACACTGCCAAATTTCCTCGCTGGCCTTCTTAAGTAAACTCTGCAATCACGTTTCCATTTTATATCTTGCCAAGTCTGTGAAGTGCAATAAGAGAGGCGATAGTGGTGATTTGTAGCCCGCACGCACTCGCCATTGTGACTCCCACTTTTTTTTTCTTTTAATTCTTCTACTTTTTTTTGTGTGTGTGTGGGGGGGGGTGCATGAAGAACTACGCGACATGAACGTCTCCCCTCCCTTCCCCTCCCCTCCATCCCTCCTCATCCCTCCTCATCCTCCTCTCCTCTCCCCGACCCCGCCCTTCCCTCGCACGTCTCTCGAGTCCAATCAAGCCTCCCGACTCACACCCCCTCCCCCCTGTGCAAAATCCTACCGGACGGAGCGCAATGCGAGCGAAATCGGATATTCATTAAAGGAAACAACTGCGTAACTCGCTGGTAGGCAAACAGCTCCTCGCGATTAAAGGCAAACATTCCCATCGAATATACACACCTCTTTTTCTTCTTCTCCTTGCTTCCCCTCTACCCCCTGCCCCCAGCACTCTCCCACCTGCCCAGAACCCACTATCCCCTGTCTAAGCCCCCTGTCCCTGCCTCAAAAGCGGACTAGCGCTGAATGCCC
>BOPN01004609.1:110000-112500 GCA_017312705.2 Penaeus japonicus
GGAGAGATAAAAAAAAAAAAGAAAGACGAGGGGAGAGGGGGAAGGAAGGGGAGAGGGGAGAGGGGAAGGAAGGGAGAGGGGGAAGGGAAGGGGGAGAGGGAGGGGGAGGGAAGGGGGAGAGGGAGAGAGGGGGAGAGGGAGAGGGGAGGGGAGAGGGAAGGGAAGGGGAGAGGGAAAGGGGGAAGGGGGAGAGGAAGAAGGGAAGGGAAGAGGAAGAGGAGGAAGACCGGTAACCGGGGAGGGGGGGGGGTAAGGGAGAAGGAAGGGAAGGAGGGAGGGGGGAGGAAAAGGGGGAAGATGAGTGGGAGATGGAGCGGGAAGGGGGGAATACGAGGGAAAAGAAGGATCAGGTGGATACGAGACGAGACGAGGCAGTCGAGGAAAACGGTGATGATGAGGCAGGATGAAAAGGAGGAAGAGGGGGGAAGGAGGAGGGGGAGAAGAAGGGAGGGGAGGACAAATGGGGGAGAAGAAGGGGGAGGGGAGGAAAAATGGGGGAGAAGGGAGGGGGAGGAGAAATGGGGAGAAGAAGGGGAGGGTGGAGAAATGGGGGAGAAGGAGGGGAGGAGAAATGGGGAGAAGAAGGGAGGGAGGAGAAATGGGGGAGAAGAAGGGAGAGGGGAGGAGGAGAAATGGGGGAGAAGAAGGGAGGGGAGGAGAAATGGGGGAGAAGAAGGGAGGGGAGGAGAAATGGGGGAGAAGGGAGGGGAGGAAAAATGGGGGAGAAGAAGGGAGGGGAGGAAAATGGGGGAGAAGAAGGGAGGGGAGGAGAAATGGGGGAGAAGAAGGGAGGGGAGGAAAAATGGGGGAGAAGAGGGGAGGGGAGGAGAAATGGGGGAGAAGGACTGGGGTGGGGAAGCAGGAGGAGGAGGAGGATCGCGATGATAATGATGGCTATCAGGTGGAGAGGGGGGATGATGGCAATGGTGATGGAGAAGAAGACGGAAATGATGATGATGTACCATGCTTGTAAGATGAGGTGAGGCTGTTGGGGTGATGATGGTGATGGTGATGATGATGATGATTCATGATGACGATGATGATGATAATAATGATGATAATGACAATGATGATGTTAATGGTGAGGATGAGAAGGAGGAGAAGGAGGAAGAGAGGAAGAGAAGAAGAGAAGAAGAGATGAAGAGAAGAAGAGAAGAAGAACAAGAAGAGAGGAAAAGAAGGAAGAGAAGGAAAAAAGGAGAAAAGGAAGGATAAAAATGAATAAATAGGAGAAATAGAAGAAGAAAGGAAAGAAAGGAGTAAATGGACCATGACAATATAGATACAGACAAGGAAAGAAGATGACATCCAAAGCGTAGAAAGCGAACCCTTGCAGATGAATGTGTTGCACGAAGACCTTTTGCCAGAGACCGAAGGGTGACTCACCGCCACACGACTCATGACAACTTATTTATTGATCATATTTAGATCATTAGATCAAGGCCTTTACCTGCTCACAACCAGGCCGGCTGTGCACACTTCGCTTCGGTGGGAGGAAGGGAGAGAGCGATAAATAGGGGGAGGGAGGGGGAGAGAGGGGAGTGGTGAGAGACAGAAGGTGAGAGAGGGAGGGAGGGAAGGAGAGAGAGGGGGGGGGAGCGAGAGGGATGTGTACATACCTCTGTGTACCTTTATGTGCGATTTATGTGTGTATTTATTGTTACACAGTGAATCAACTGAGGAAAATGAGACACATACACATACTTCTCTGTATCGTTGAAGGGGCGTGTATGTGTGCGTGTGCTTTTCCTCCTTAATAGTGAAGAGTTTCATTTATTCTGGAGATCATTATTAATGTGTCGGATGGTCTTCCGCAAGTAACGTACAACGGAATTATACTAGTCCTGTAGAAAAAATAAAAAATAATAATGGTTACTAGGATGTCACGCAGAGAGAGAGAGAGAGAGAGAGAGAGAGAGAGAGAGACAGGGAGAGAGAGAGAGAGAGAGAGGGAGAGAGAGGATGTAAGAGAGAGAGAGGGAGAGAGAGGATGGAAGGGAGAGAGCGATAAAGAGGGGGAGGGAAGAAGGGAGAGGGAGGAGAGAAGGAGAGGAGAGAAGGAGAGTAAGGGGGGGGGGCAACAGGATATGTTGACACTGATAGTGTGATAGCCTTGCAACATCTACAAAGGAAGACCGGATGAAGTGATAACATTTTTTATATGAATTCAGGAAAACAAATATGAGGTCATCACTAACTTATATTTAAAACAAATAATCATTACCACAATCATCATAAAATTTATATAAAAAACAATAATGATAATAAAAACAATAAATAACGATAATAATAATGATAATAATGACTGTGGTGATTATGATGACGATGATGATGGACGATGATGATGAACGATGAAGACGACTACGACGACGACAACAAAACATATTAATGATAATGATGATGATAACAACAAAAAAATAACAATAAAATAACAATAATAATAATTTTTATCCTTATCATCATCATATATATTATTATTATTCAATGATTATCATCATCT
>BOPN01004609.1:117500-118950 GCA_017312705.2 Penaeus japonicus
CCGGGCCCACGCCATGCATCCGCCTTCATTATTCCTCATCCTCTCCCGAAAAAGGTACAATTTCGTGCCCAGGATGCATTTAGAGGAGGGAGGAGCGGGGTCAGTGACTGAGTCTATGGTAATGTTAAGCCTCCACCTGATCAAAACAACGGTTCAAACATTCGCTTCTTACCTTCACATCGTAGGTATAACGTGGCTAGCAGGTATATGATCGTGTAGCTCCATAATCCCATGTTTATAGGCACTGATAAATTTCTTAGGATTCAACATATAGTCCCAATATTTACACTAAAATTTACACTAACATTTCTCACACACCCGCTTTGTCTTCACCATGATCACACACTGAGCCAGTCGGTGACGTCACGAGAAGGAAGAACGCCAGGGTTAAGCAGATGGGTTGCCAGCTAGAGCGTTTGAATTTGTTTGCGGGAACGCCGAAGGTTTCGCCGCAATTACAATTATGGTTTTGTTATTTCTGCGTTGTCTTATGAGAGTGTGGTTAGATATGTTTTCATCGTTTACATCAGACGTTTTTTTAGTTTTTTTGTATCTTTTTCATGAAGCTGGAGTTGCTAAATTCTGCTATATGATATCTTTTATAAAAATCTATTTAATTTATATTATCAACCAACGGATTAAGAAATTTTCCGTTTGTACACATTATGAAGGTCCATCAAACATAAATCAGTAATACAATACCACAAAAGATCACAACAAAAAGTAAACAACAAAAAGTACTTGTCATTTAAGGAAAATGGCAGAAGTCCGTTTTCTGTCATCTTTGTGTGCTGCGTCCAGGGCAGCCGAGGTTATGCGACGTCAGTTGAATGGTGTTGCACTTTCTGATTATACCTTGATCCACAATGATATTGAATATATAGTGAATATATTAAATGTACTTCAAGGTTTGCTCATACATCCTCAGGGTTATTCCCAACTTCAACATGATCTATCATATCTAGCGTTTTAAAGAGAAGTGCTTTGTACTAAGGGAAACGGCATTCTTTGTCTGCTCTGAATGTCAGCATCACTGATGTGCCAAAGACTTGTTATCACTTTATGGCCATGCCCTTGTTCGTGACTCACATGCCATACAGTACGCTGAATATTACACGCACACACACTTGTATATATATCCATCTATCTATCAAAAAATAAATAAATACATATATATATATATATATATATATATATATATACATATATATATATATATATGTGTGTGTATATACATACGTATATATAAACACATGTGTAAATATATATATATTATATAAATAAATAAATAAATGTATATATAAATATATATATATATATATATATATATATATATATATACACACACACACACACACACACACACACACACACACATACACACACACACACACACACACACACACACACACACACACACACACACACACACACACACACACACACACAC
>BOPN01004610.1:27500-35000 GCA_017312705.2 Penaeus japonicus
AAGTTACACCAAAAATACAAAACAAACGATGGTAAATTTTCCGAATAACGCCGCGTTACGAAATACCACAAAAGTGGTATTGATGGATTCCTCTCAAACTCTACTATTCATATGTAGTGAAATTAATGAGCGCTTCCACCCCTGAAGCCCACAATCTGGGTCCCGATAGTAGGGGAGGGCATGAAATGATACATAGTTATTTCTATAGATGCGCTTAGCTCATTACTTCCCTGTGAGAGGTGTTGCGGGTTGCCTGATGTAGCTGGGAGGAGGGAGCCTATGCCGGCGGGTAGAGTGATGCCGCAACACACAAGAAGTGGCGGAAGCGGGTGTTCAATAATTTATTCATATCGCCACAAACTTTGCGAAAGAAGTCGCACAACGACCAAGAGCACCCCTCACTGTGCCATGATTAGGGCAACTGAGACTTCGATGCTATGCGAAGCCGGCAATCGCATTACAGCGCATGCGCGGCCTCCGGATAGGAAACTACGACCGATAATGACGGGAAAACTCAATAGATGGTACTGTACAATTAAACTGTAAACAATGGGGAATATTGCGCCATCTATCGAGAGAAAATAACAGCTCATGCAGGTAATTCATTGGGAGTTTCCATTCCACAGCTTGTAGCTAGCCAGAAATACGTAAACACGGCCATGTTTGATTTTCAGGGCGAGGATGGTGGTTTTCGGGGTATTTTGTATAAAGTATGTTGCACGAAGTGCCCTAAAAAGGGGGTGTCCAGGGCGGGGGCGAAGCCCCTCTTGGCTGGGGCTTAATAAAAACCTAGGCAAAGTTAGGTAGGTAGTTGGGTTAAGATTTTGCATGCGATATATACCCCGACATAGGACGAGGTAGTGCCTAAAAAAGAGACCCAGATTGTGGGGTCCAGGGGTGGAATCGCGCATTATTTCTACTACATATGAACAGTAGAAGTTGAGAGGAATCCATCGATACCATTTTTATGGTATTTCGTAACATTTTACCCCGTAATTTCCCTGATCTACTTCATGCCCTCCCATACTATCGGGACCCAGATTGTTGGGTCCAGAGGTGGAATCGCGCATTTTTTCCACTATATATGAACAATAGAGGTTGAGAGGAATCCATCGATACCACTTTTATGGTATTTAGTGACGCGGCGTTATTCGGAAAATTTACCCCGATTTATGTTGCATGTTTTGTAAGGAAAAATACATTACACTTCATGCCATGAACTAGCAAAAAAAGACAAAAATGAGAATTATATGTGACTCATTCCACCATGAGAGTTGCTCAGAATAACAGTTATGCTTGAGTATTCCGCATCAAAAAGCGTAAACTTATTAAATTTGATTTACTACATTGTGAACATCATTTCAAGTCGTAATGCTAGTTCATGGCATGAAGTGTAATGTATTTTTCATTACAAAACATGCAACATATATCGGTTATTGTTTGTTTGTATTTTTGGTGTAACTGAAACGAATCAAGATAAATTAAGTTGAGGTATTTTGGGGTCGAAGATTTAGAAAAGAAAATCGTTTTGGAAGGTAAGAATGCTCAAAATCGTCTGCACCACTTACACATACTATCTTACTTTTTAAAAATAATTGATAGACTACATAAAACCTTTTATTTTATAATAGTTACTCGTAACTATCGTAATGCTAGTGCATGACTGTCAACAAAACGTCTTCATGAAGTGTGATGTATTTTTCATTATTTCTGAGACGCAAGGGACTCAAATGTATGAAGCACGGGTATTTGTGCTTAAGAGTATTAAAGCACATGTTCTTGTACAAATCTGTTCATTCAGCTACATGAGTACCTAATAAAGTTTCTGACTATCAATAAATAGTCTGTCTATTTATCTACCAATCAGTTTATCTCTCAATCTATCTATCTATTTATCTGTCTGTGTCTCGTGCCTCAACGTGGCAGGCACAATCATCTTATTAGTTATTCTTATCTATAAATCAATCAATTTGCCTATTTGCCCATCAAGTAATTTCATCTTTCCATCCTTATATAAAATAATTCAAATCTCAACCGCCATTTTCTTTTTTTCCAAGAAACCTCAACGTTTCCGGAAAAGAAGGTCAGATCGTCCCAGCTGACCTCGGGCGTGACACAGTCCGCGCTTGCTTATTCGCGAGTCAAACGCGGGATTCCAGACACATGGCTAACTTTGAACCTCTCGAGTCCGGACCGGCCTGAAGTTCAGAGGTTGATTTAGGGATTGGGTTTCGGTTCTCGGCGTTTGATTTGTTGAAGGAACAAGATGTTGCTTGATTCGCTTGTTCTTTTGATTGGGTTTGATCGTTTGCCCCCCTTTTTTTTTTTTTTTTTGGTTTGGGATGTACGAATTTTTGTTTGTTTGTGTATTCGTTTTGTTTTTGATGCATGCATCAGAATTATATCATTGGAGCTTATATTATCATTATTATCGCTGTTATTATCATTATTATTGTTTTTATTATATCATCTTTTCTATCATTATTATTGATATCATGATCATTATTATTCATTTTTTTTATTATTATCATTCTCATTATTGTCATTGTTATCATTATTGTTATTCTTATCTTTATTATCATTATTGTTGTTATTATCTTTATTATCATCATCCTAAATTTCGTTATCATCAAAACCACTTATCGTCATCACCATTATCATGATTATCCACATCAACATGCAATGATACCATTAAAATTAATTGCAATTTCCAATTTCGGTCTTCGCTGATTTTTTCAGGTCACTAAAGAATTCCTTCTTTCTCATCGGAGAATCCTTACTAAAATAGCGTGTTCTTTTGATCATCTTCCTCTCTGTACGGTGGCCTACAAACTTCGTAGTTTCATAGTTTTGAAGAAGAAGAAGACAAAAAAAAAAGATATATATATAAAGGAATTTTCTGAGAATGGTAATATAACTAATAATCAAGTCTTGAGAGTAGACGCACTAACTCTCTTGAAAATTATCTGAATAGAAATTATATACTTCTTCTGTTTTCGTATTTCCCTTTTTCTTTCTTTTCTTTTCTTGTGGTGGAAAAAAAAACAATTCATTCCCCCAACAACTCTATATGACTCGCTTGTACTTTCAGAACTCGACACAAGTTTTATTCCTGTTTCCATTTTTATATCGAGGTAAAAGTTTCTAACTTCCATTCCGGTATGCTTGCTTCATGTATATTTGTGTATACATGCGTTTACATATCTATATCTATATAGCTATATACATACATACATACATATATATATATATATATATATATATATATATATATATATATATATATATATATATAAATCTATCTATCTATCTACCTACCTACACACATACACACACACACACACACACACACATATATATATATATATATATAATATATATATATATATATATATATATATATATATATATATATATACACAATGTATGTATGTATTTATATATATATATATTATATATATATATATATACATATACATATATACATATATACATATATGTATGACTTGCAAAACACTCTTCCGTGTTGGTAAATGGCAGATAAACCCACTATACACAAAACAGATTTATTGAAAATGAGACAACAAATGAGACATATATGTATATATATCTGTATGTGTGTGTGTGTGTGTGTTTGTGTGTGTTTGTGTGTAAGTGTATCTATGTGTATGTCTCGTTCTGTGTTTACACTTACTTCCAGAGTGTACTATCTACCCCCTCCTTCTTATAGACTGTAAAATCCTCCCCCTTTTTCCTCGACCACTAAAATGCAAAAAGAAAGACAAAATGAACTCCGTTCCTCGCGAGAGAGAGAGAGATGGCTTTCAGGAACCGCACGAACCCAAGTCTAGGTTGGTGGCCGTCGAGCAAGCCAAGACTCCGGTTCAAAGTTCTCCGTCAGATGAATTT
Organism: Penaeus japonicus; assembly: GCA_017312705.2. Classification (NCBI taxonomy): domain Eukaryota; kingdom Metazoa; phylum Arthropoda; class Malacostraca; order Decapoda; family Penaeidae; genus Penaeus; species Penaeus japonicus. The sequence continues at coordinate 31,410 of BOPN01004610.1, forward strand.
ATAATGAAAGTGATGTGCGAAGTTTGTTGTCATCGGGTTAGCGGGGGCAACGTTTTCTTTTTTATATTGTTCAGGATTAGAAGAAGAGAAAATAAAAAAGAGAGAAAAAATTCTAGCTTACGTGGAATACAAGAAAGTTATGGAAGTTAAATAGCGGGAATCAATCATCATCATGAACGTTATTACCATTATTATGACGTTGAACCTACCAGGCTACGAAATATAATCGAACATCGAGTAAAAAAAAGGGAAATAAAAATCCGAACCTGCATGATTAATAATAATAAAAAAATAACATCAACAACCATACACCAACAACATCAACCAATCTAGCGTACGTTCCAACTTACACGTCGAATACTTGAATCCGTATGGCAGCAACATAAATCGCCGCTCGAAAGTCACAGCCACCCAGCAGGCAGTCTGAACTCCGTGGAAAGTTTGCCATGTGTCTAGACTCGCGCATTTCACTGGAGTGCGAGAGGACACGACAGCGCTCCTGTGGCAGGCAGGGCGGGATGTGATCTCCTTAGGCGAAAACGTTGCGGTCTTTGAGATATGGGGCGCTTAATAAACAGAGGGATCGGTGGATGGATGGATTGATAGGTGGATGGGGGGTTGATGGATGGATGGATGGATAGGTAGGTGAATGGATGGATGGGTGTGGGGGGGTTGATGGATGGATGGATGGGTGGGGGGGGGGGTTGATGGATGGATGGATGGGTGGGGGGGGTTGATGGATGGATGGATAGGTCGGTGGATGGATGGATGGATGGGGGATGGATGAGGGGCTTAGGGGGTGGGTCGGGGTAGGGTTGATGGACGGATGGATGGATGGATGGATGAGTGAATGTGAATGAATGAATGCATGAATAAATGAATGGATGGGAATTAATTAATGAATGAATAAATGAATGGATGAATGGATGGATTAATGGATGGATGGATGAATGGATACATGAATAAAAGAATGGATGGATGAATGGATGAATGTGTGGGTGGGTGGCTGGCTGGATGGACGGACGGATGGATAGATAAGGACGAAGATACATGTGTGGCTGGAGACAAAGAAATATACATTCGTACTCCAGGTATATCAAGTAACCCTAATAAGTATTTTGGTTCACAAACAAAGCAGTTGAAGTTTGAGTCTTGCAGTATAGTTAAGTGACAAATGGGAACATAAAATAAATGTACCCAGAAGTACAAGCGAGTCAAGACGACTTGGTAGGGAAATTAGATTTGTTTTTTTCCACATATGAATTGAAAAGAAAACCATTCTGTTGAGAAAATGTCTATTACGTTTGCTCTTTCGACTCAAAACGACCACTAATATTGTCCTTTTCAGAAAATACTTTTATTTGCCAACCTTTTATTTACTTGGAACTGTGAGACCAGGGGCGCTCTTGGAACGACCGAAGATAAAAGAAAAAAAGAAAAAGAAAAATGATTCCATGTATAAACAAAGATAACCAATCAACATTTCAAACAAACCAACAACCAAAAATAGAAAAACCGATGCAGAAAATTTCCAACGAGAAAATGATCAATTAGTCTCACGTTAGAGAAGTTGAAAGAAGAAGGAAAGAATCTTGATTCTAACTCCAAATCAACAGAAAATACATGGCACTGCAACATCATATCAAGCCTCAAAGCAACTGCCTCGTCGTCAGAAAGTCACAACCACCAGGCAGTCTAGACCTTTGACCTTTGTGACCTTTGTCGAAAACGTTGCGGTCTCGTGAAAACGTTGTAAAAGACAGATGGATGTAGATAGATGTATTGAAGAATGAATGGATAGATGAACGGATAGCTGGATGGATAGATAGTAAAACAAGTAGCTAGATAGATATTTAGGTACGTGGATAGACGGATGACTGGATAGATAAATATTTGATAGCCAAATAGATATTTAGGTACGTAGAGAGATGGAGAGATGGACACATGAACATAAATTTTCCTACTGCAATACATGCATGCATAGACAGATGCAAAAAAAAAAAGAAAAAAAAGAAAAAAAAATGCTGCAAAAAAAAAAAAAAAAAAAAAATACGCCCCAAATATAACAAAGATAATTCACTATTTAATATTTTTGTTATAGGACATTTTGAAAAGGTTTTCGAGGTGCTGGCCTCTGATTTAATCCGTTACTTACATCAAATCTGATACCGAGGCTCAAAACGTCATATCCAATTTGAATAATGTTCGTGATCTGTTGCGTAATGTTGCGACCATGATTTTGCACCGTTGAAGAAACTGGATGCAACACGTAATTGAGGGAGACGGAAGGCTAATTTGTCAAGGAATGCATATCCAGGAACAGAATCCAGGGATATGTATATTTCCCTGAAGGCAAATCATGACTTTTGGACAAAGATTCCCGTTAAATTGCAGTTAGATTCGTCCTGCAATTGACGCGGAAAGTTTGTGTTGTCGCGTTTATTATTGTTTAAACTTACCCTTTGCAAAGTTTGTATTTAGGAAACTTTATTCATTTGTTTTTGATGGTGAATGATATGGTCTTTGATATTCATTAGTATGTATGCAATATAGTAAAGTGTTAAAATTGTTCTTGAAATGAAGTAGAAGAAAATGAATAAGGTGGTGTACTGTACATTGGCAACGATTTTAGAAATATCGGTTTATGAAAAGTCTTTGGTATTACAAGTATCAAAGTATTGATTTCAAATATGTTTATAGTATCAAGTTTTATTACATTACATTCTTTCATTCATTCATACTTGAAATATAGATTCAATTCTATCATAAGCATTATCGGTTACAATATAATAGTATCAAGTTTATATCATAATGGTAGTCATCCTATCATATAAATATCGTGTATTTTCCATCTATGTGACTTTTGGTCGAAGAGTAACGTATTAATACATAGCTTCGACATATCATGTACAAATGGTAAAGGTGTATTAACTAATTGCAGGAAAATAATATGAAAGAATTACTTTAAATTATTGTTTCAGTATTCAAAACTTCGTACACGTTCTAATTATTCTTTGCCATTTTCATCTAAAAAGTACTTTTTTCTAGGTCTACCTCACTCCTACATGGTTTCCGAGAATTTTACTTTCCAACAAATTCAGTCATTAACTGATTAAAGTCCTTATACGGACATACACCCCTACACCCCAATTTTCTGTCTCTCTCTCTATATATATATATGTCTCTCTCTCTTTCTCTCTCACTCGCTCTCTCTCTCTCTATATATATATATCTATCTCTCTCCTTCTCTCTCTCTATATATAATATATGTATATATATTTATATATATATATAATATATATATATATATATATATATAAATACATTATATATAGATATATATAAATACATTATATATAGATATATATATCTTACGGCGCGGGTTAGTACGGTAGAATGCAGTCAGGGAGGTAAAATTTGTATATATATTAAATGTGTTACTGCATTCTACCATCTTCTCACACATATATAACCTCGGTAACCTGATTTGGGACTTGAATTTGTGATTCCGTTGCTGCCGAGTGCCCGCGGGAATTGTCTGTGAAAATTCAATATCACTACTCTGCTAATAGCACATAGGTAAGTTCCATG
>BOPN01004610.1:40000-42500 GCA_017312705.2 Penaeus japonicus
CTTTAAGTTCATAATGAGTTCTGTGTCGTTAACAGTCACCCCGAGATACTTGTATTTGTGGCAAAGATCTAGCTCAATGTCATCTATATGAAAGTTTGGCAGGATTGTGAGTGCCTTGGTTTTTTCAACTGAGATTATCAAACCGCACTCAGTAGCTTTTGTGGACAGTACATTAAGAATCTTTTGCATTCTATCCTCGGATGAGGTTTTAATGCAGATGTCATCAGCATAACAAATAATGGAATCACTGCCCTCAAGTGGTATATTGCTTAATAGTCTGTGCATTAAAATGTTAAATAGCATGGGGCTAAGTACGCCCCCCTGAGGTGTGCCAAGCTCAAACATTTTAGAGTATGTACTTTTGATTCCCCTGAAGAGAACATGAGCTGATCGGTTTGATAAATACATTTGAATCCACGTTAAAAGTTTACCTTGAATACCAAAGCTAGCCAGTTGCTCAAGGATGAGGTCTCTGTTTGCAATATCAAAGGCAGATTTAAGATCGAGAAATACAGTTTGCATGCCTTGCTGAGAATTTGTCAAGTACTCTGCAAAGCAGTGCTGAGTGCTACGTCCTGGGAGGAATCCATACAGTCTTGGAGTTAACTTGGCATGTATGCGATACATGAGTCTGCTCAAAATAATTCTCTCAAGTACCTTGCATAAACATGAGGTCAATGAGACGGGTCGGTACTTATCAGAGTTCGGTTTGGGTATGGGAATGATTAAGCTTTGAGTCCAGGAGCTTGGGAGTATTCCTTGGGATAAGCTTAGTCTGTAAAGATGTAAGAGTGGGTTACCTGGTACCTGAGCAATGAGCCGAAGTACACTATAAGTGATGCCATCCTCGCGAATTATACCCTGGCATTTGGAGGGTCGTTCCGTAGACTTCGGGCCGCCTGTCCCCTAACGTCACTAAAGAATCTACGGACTTCCCACACCCTGTAAGAAGGCTTGGCTTTACTGTTCTGCTTGTGTTTTTGTTTTAATAATAATAAAGATGTTTTTATTTTCCTCTGACTTACCTTTCCAATTGCTCCGTGTTCTACGTCTACATCTACATTTGTACTACTCCACAAAACACTACCTACATATTACTTACCTTAGGTTTTATACTTACCTTATCCTTATCTCGTCACTTTTTTTTGGCTTAGCCACAATTTTCATCTTTTTCTCTCGTTTCCTTACGCGGATTCCTTCTTTAACTTTTTTTTCTTGCTTTTTAGTCTTTTACGTTTATGTCTTATTTTCGTTTTATCTTATATAACTTAAGTAGAATTTCAAACACACATTTACATTGTTTAATACAAATATACTGAATTATGGGTAGATCGTCACCATGAGCGCGGGAAACTGCCAGGATAAATAGTGGCGCCGCCCCGGGGCGGTTAAAGGGAAGGTTTTTTGATAAGTGAGAGAGGTGGACAGATAAATTTCGGATTTTACTTGGCTTCCGATTTCTCACACTTAAAGGGTTCTACCCCCTTTTATATCAAGTAATCGTAGGGTGCGTTGTCTTTGTATATTGGTTTTGTTCGGGTGTTTGTGTTTATAGATGCATCATATGGATGCTCCCCCTTGTTATGATGCCTTTACGAATCAGTCAGTTATCTTAAATATTGGCTAGGCGATAAGCTTTCATTCCTTTTCGCCCGAGAGTCATCTTCCCAAGATGTACCAGACCCACTTTTGGTAATAACGCGTAGTTGGATAACTGTCACTACCACACCAACGTCTATAAACTCTACGAAGTTATCAATTATCCACTGCACCCATTTATCTGATTTTTTTTTTATCTTCTACGAAATCAAAAGTTCGTTCCCCCGACAAAACGCGCTAATGTTAGCTTTGAGCATCACTTTCAATACAAATCTCTTAAACGGAAGACTTGTGTCCCAAGTCATGGATTCCTCGGAGGTCGGTTCCTACGCACCGGGTCTCTCAGAGCTCTTCGGCGGTGAGACCTCCAGCCGGTTCCCTCGTCCCGGTTCCATTTTCGCCGTTGTCTTCTCGCTGTCGGATCCCAAGTTGCAATTTCTTTTTTTTTCAGTGTCCAGATGCATTTTCGAAATATGATTGCAACGATTGTCATGTCCCTCGTCTAGGGGTGGATGACGTAGGCAAGTATACGAAAAGTTAAAAGTAATATGGCGTCGTTTTTGACCTCTCGCACCTCACGACGGTCGTTTCGCTACGATGACTTTGACAACGGCGAAGGATTAGGGATATTGCCGTATAAACTATAAAGCACACTATTCAGGTTCATTTAGTAAATGAGCATACCTATACCACATTTTTATAAGGTATTTGGAGCATTATACTGAAAGTTGAAATGTATAGACAAAAGAATTTTTCCTCCTGTTAACAACTCGGATTTAACGAGAACTGAAATATCAGAGAAATTTTGCTCATAAAGCGAACCCAAACTGTAGATAAGAAAAAAAAATCATATCCTTGTGCAAAAGTTAACAATGAGTAGTATGATGACGGTACTTCTTTA
>BOPN01004610.1:47500-52500 GCA_017312705.2 Penaeus japonicus
GTTCTATATTCGTCGTCTTCACGCTGGAGGATCCCGAGTCGAAATGTTTTTTTTGTTTTGTTTTTCAGTGTCCAGAGGTGGGCAGATAAATTTCGGATTTTACTTGGCTTCCGATTTCTCACACTTAAAGGGTTCTACCCCCTTTTATATCAAGTAATCGTATGGTGCGTTGTCTTTGTATATTGGTTTCGTTCGGGTGCTTGTGTTTATAAATGCATCATATGGATGCTCCCCCTTGTTATGATGCCTTTACGAATCAGTCAGTTATCTTAAATAGTGGCCACGCGATAAGCTTTCATTCCTTTTCGCCCGAGAGTCATCTTCCCAAAATGCACCAGACCCACTTTTGGTAATAACGCGCAGTTGGATAACTGTCACTAACACACTAACGTCTATAAACTCTACGGAGTTATAAATTATCCACTACACCCATTTATCTGATATTTTTTTTACCTTCTATGAAATCAAAAGTTCGTTCCCCCGAAAAAACGCGCTATCGTTAGCTTTGAGCGTCACTTTCACTACAAATCTCTTAAACGGAAGACTCGTGTCCCAAGCCCTGGAGTCCTCGGAGGTCGGTTCCTACACACCGGGTCTCTCAGAGCTCTTCGGCGGTGAGACCTCCAGCCGGTTCCCTCGTCCCGGTTCCATTTTCGCCGTTGTCTTCTCGCTGTCGGATCCCAAGTTGCAATTTCTTTTTTTTCAGTGTCCAGATGCATTTTCGGAATATAATTGGAGCGATTGGCTCGTCTCGGGGATGGATGAGGAAGGAAAGTATACGAAAAGTTAGAAGTAATATGGCGTCGTTTTTGTCCTCTCGCACCTCACGACGGTCGTTTCGCTACGTATAAACTATACTGCACACTATTCAGGTTCATTTGGTAAATGTGCATTCATTGACCACATTTCATAAGGTATTTGGAGTATTATACCGAAAGTTGAAATGTATAGACAAAAAAAAAAAAAAAAAAAAAAAAAAAAAAAAAAAAAAATCCAGTTAAGAACACGGATTTAACGAGAACTGAAATATCAGAGAAATTTTGCTCATAAAGCGAACCCAAAGTGTAGATAAGATAAAAAAAAAAAAAGTCATGTCCTTGTGCAAAAGTTAACAATGAGTATTATGATGATGGTACTCCTTTACCCCCTCCCCCTCTCCCCCTCTCAAACCTACTTACCCGCAGCCCCCTCCCCCCCCCACACACACACACACCCAGGACCCCAGCTTGGGTCACCGACACTGCATGTCAGGTCACATGAGTTAAAGGGAAGAGAATAACTCTCTCTAAAGAATAAGATATTGATTCCTGTAGTGATAAAGTTTGTAGGTATTTCCTGTTAATGCAAGGAATATTACTGATATCTATCTATCATAAACACTATGCAAGGGAACTTGTGTTATCATTTGCTGAAATGTATATGATTCATACAAAGAAGATGGAAGTCAGTAATTACATATTTTCACCCGTATCAAAATAATTTGAGATGCTATTTATTATTTTATATTACAGATTCACTTCGGTGTTAGGTTCTTTAGAGCTTAATATAGCAAAAGTTTATAGTTATATTAATTCCAGACACTCTTATGACAAACTGTGCGGAGTTTATGATCTGTGAAAAGTTTCAGTGATCTCAAGATACGTTGTCGCTGGAACTACAGATGTTGCAATGCCGATAGAAAGGAAATAAAGCATTATGAAATATATTTCGCCAGATAGGCAGTTTTTTTAGAAGAATTACAGTCCACATATTAATCTATACATATGCAACAATAGCAATAACAAAAGTGCAACGATATCATAACCAGAACCGGAGAGCGAATAGAAAATCGATTTCCTGGAGAGAAATTGCAAGCGAGTAATGCAGACCCAACAGAGGAGATCTGAACGACTCACTCGCAAAAAAGGAAGAAGAAAACAACAAAGATAGTGATAATAACGATAATGATGATGGTAATGATAAAGATAAATGTCATGATGATATTAATAATAATAGTGAGAAAATAATGGTGATGATGGTGAGGATGATGATGTTGACGATGATAACCATGATAGCAATAACAATGTTTCGATATGATAATACTAATACATGGATAAGATTTGTAAAATAGATAGACAATCTTCACATAAGTAACTACGATTTCACTTCCGATTTCAGTCAATCAAAATTATTGTTATTCTTAGATTTCTTTTTGTCCTGCTCTAAGCTGAGAAATTTGAGAATTGTTGTTTCCTTGTTTGATTGCTTTTCTTTTCGTTTGTCTTTGGGCGTGGAATCAATCACTTCCACCTTCCCTTGGAAGATTAGTTGTAAGAAGAGCCAGTTCCTTGTCTTTTTTTCATTGTTTATGATCAGTGTTGTACACAGACGTTCAGAATGACTCAGGGACTCTCGTGGCTAAAAGGGCACTTTCCCAGAATTTGGACACAGACTAAGGACACTTGTTTTTCCGTCGTTTTGCCTAAATTGACGCTTTTCTTTTACTGACTTTGGCCAAGAAGCACTTTTCCTTCCCCGATTTTGTCTAAGAGTGAAATATTCTTTCCCGGATTTTGTTTATAAAGTCACACTTCTTTCTCGGATTTCGACCAAAAGGATCCCTTTCTTGAACTGACTTTGACTGGAAGGACACTTTTCTTCCCTGATATTGACAAAAAAGGCCTTTTTTCTTTCCGGCCCTTGACTAAAAAGGCACGTATGTAAACGCGCTTGGTCTTTTCTCGACAGAACTTTCGTTTTTTTTTTCATGTAAAGTCAACATGACCCAGCTGTGTTTTTAGAACTCTAGATGCGTTTTGTTTATGTTCCCAATTTCATATTCAGGTTGGCAACACTGTCATGACTAGCTGAAACGTCTTACATAGACAAATTATCCTGGCATAGCAGATATGACTGAGGTAGCTTTCAATGTAAACTTAAGTATTTGCCTTTTGTCTTAATGCCGGAACTGCAATGATTGTGATGATTTGCATTTTATTTTCTCCAATAGTGCAAGCCAGACTCTCCTCAACGTATCATGAAGTTCATTATCTTTTTTATGGAAGTGGAGACTGAATCCTTGTTGCATAAGTAAATTATGACCAACACTGTATTATGTTTGATTTTTGTCTCCCTTTTGCTAGTCCATTATGTGTAGAATATTTTCAAATTCATTGAAGAATATCATTAACCTTTTAAGCATAATGCAGAGCAATTACTGCTATTGTGTGAGTAGTAAACACACACACAGATACACACACACCATATATATATATATATATATATATATATATATATATATATATATATATATATAGAGAGAGAGAGAGAGAGAGAGAGAGAGAGAGAGAGAGCGAGAGTGAGAAAGAGACAGAGACAGACATATACATATATATAGGTATATATATATATATATATATATACATACATGTGAGAAGATGGTAGAATGCAGTGACGCATATTAATACATATTTATACAAATTTTACCTCCCTGACTGGGACTCGAACCTGCACCGTAAGATTTACAGGTACAGTGGTGAGACCGATCGGCTACTCGACCCGCTAAAAGAATTGTCCAACCAGACGCCTTATGAGACATCATGGAATTTACCTATGTGCTCTTAGCAGAGCAGTGATAGCGATATTTTACGGACAATTCCCGCAGGCGCTCGGCAGCTACGGAATCACAAATTCAAGTCCCGAATCAGGTTACCGAGGTTATATATATGTGAGAAGATGGTAGATTGAAGTAACGCATATTAATATATATATACAAATTTTACCTCCCTGACTGGGACTCGAACCCGCGCCGTAAGATTGACAAGTATGGTGGTGAGACCAATCGGCTACTCGACCCGCTAAAAGAATTGTCCAACCAGACGCCTTATGAGACGTCATGGAACTTACCTATGTGCTCTTAGCAGAGCAGTGATAGCGAATTCGCTATCACTGCTCTGCTAAGAGTACATAGTTCGCCGGGGCGGTTAAAGGGAAGTTTTTTTTTTGATAAGAGAGAGAGGTGGACAGATAAATTTCGGATTTTACTTGGCTTACGATTTCTCACACTTAAAGGGTTGTACGCCGTTATATCAGATAATTGTATGGTGCGTAGTCTTTGTATATTGGTTTTGTTCGGATGCTTGTGTTTATAGATGCATCATATGGATGCTCCCTCTTGTTATGGTGCCTATACGAACCAACCAGTTATCTTGTATAGTGGCTACGTGATAAGCTTTCATTCCTTTTCGCCCAAGAGTCATCTTTCCAAAATGCACCAGACCCACTTTTGGTAATAACGTGTAGTTGGATAACTGTCACCACCACACTAACATCTATAAACTCTACACAGTTATCAATTATCCACTACGGCCATTTATCTGATTTTTTTTTTTATCTTCTACGAAATCAAAAGTTCGTTTCTCCTACAAAACGCGCTAATGTTAGCTTTGAGCATCACTTTCAATACAAATCTCTTAACCAGAAGACTCGTGTCCCAAGCCCTGGATTCCTTGGAGGTCGGGTCTCTCAGAGCTCTTCGGCGGAGAGACCTCCAGCCGGTTCCCACGTCCCGGTTCCATTTTCGCCGTCGTCGTCTAGGGGATGGATGACGAAGGCAAGTAAGTATAAGTAAATTTTTGTCCTTTCGTACGTCACGACGGTCGTTTCGCTACGATGACTCTGACAACGGCGAAGGATTAGGGATATTGCCGTATAAACTATAATGCACACTATTCAGGTTCATTTAGTAAATGTGCATACATATACCACATTTTTATAAGGTATTTGGAGTATTATACTGAAAGTTGAAAAGTACAGACAAAAGAATTTTCTCCAGTTAACAACACGGATTTAACGAGAACTGAAATATCAGAAAATTTTGCTCATAAAACAAACCCAAACTGGAGATGAGATAAAAAAAAAAAAAAAAAAGTCCTTGTGCAAAAGTTAACAATGAGTAGTATGATGACGGTACTTCTTTACCCCCGCCCCCGCCCCCTCTCAAACCTACTTACCCGCAGCCC
>BOPN01004610.1:92371-99871 GCA_017312705.2 Penaeus japonicus
ACTAGATGTAAAGAAATTCCTTTGTCACTATTACAGCGGTGAACATGATTTAAATTCATACAAAGAGTTCAATAAACTAGGTAATAATTTAAAAAGTAACACGTCCAATGGTCATTTATTTATAGGGGTTGGTTAATGTTTGGCTACACCATGAAAAAATTGTAGAAAAAAAAAATGTGTACAGTGTGTAAGATATGTCACCTAAATTCCCTTCACGAGGCTGTATTCAAGGAAAGGGAAGGTTTTCTTAAAAGGATCAAGGAAAGAGAAGTTGAGAAATCTGTACCTCTGTTCAAAAGGTCAAAAGCCGAGGACAATATCACCTCAGATAAGGTCAGTATGTCTCCAAAAAAAAAAAAGTAAAGATAAATAAAGCAAATAAAGAGTACAACACGTAAAAGGATAGTGCCAGCATGGTTACATCATGAGAGTAATGCATTTAAAAGAATCTTAGTTTATGCACTATTCGATGAACAGTCAGATGTCGGTTTCATAAAGGAATCCATTTTTAATCAATCTGAAATTAAGGACCATAAAGTACATCTAAAGCTAGTAACTAACAGTGCTAGAAATACAATTTGAGAATACAAAATTTAAGAGATAAATTTTAAGGTGGTATACATGGTATAAAAGAATGTAAAGAAGTGTCACTTCCAGTGGTATATTCACAAAAAGATATTCCAGCAAGAAGAGATCAAATAGCAAGTGTAGAAGGATGGCTTCCTTTGCAAAGGATAACCCCAAATTTGATGCCATATGATAGTAGCATTGAAATTAGACTCTTGATTGGCTATGAAACCGAAGAAATTAATTCTTGGAAAGGATGACGAACCCTAGTCAGAAAAATAAAAACTTGTTAGGCTGGAGTATCATAGGTAAAGTCAATGATGAGTGTCAAGCTAATGATGTCATGGATCAAGCCTTAGCTAGTAAATTGATAGCCCACATAAGATGAGGGAAATAATTAACCTTGCACAGCTTGGCAAATTCTTTAAGTTTGACTTCAGTGAAAGGGAGGTTGTATATATTCCTTACTCACATCAAGACTTTAGCGAAAGGGAGATTGTAGAGATTCCTTACTTGTATCGAATTTTCTTGAGGTATTCATTAAAAGGGAGATAGGCATCATGAGCTGCTCATCCCACCTAAGGATGATAAACCCAAGCTTCCAAACAGTAAAGTGTTAGCAGTGTCTGGGTTAATAATCTTGAAAGGAGAGTTACAACATAATAAGAATTTTCACCATGACTATGTTAAGTTTATGAAAGAACTCAAGGGATATGCAGAAGAAGGACTTAAGCAAGATCTTTCCTTGAATGATAGACAAGTATGGTTTGGTATGATATGGTTAGAATGATATTTGACTGCAGTGCTACATATAAGTATGAATTGCTTAACAAGAATTTACTTCAAAGTTAATTGGTGTATTTGCAGATAAAGAAAAAAGAAAAAAAAGAAAAAAAAATAACAGTTGTATGTGATATAAAAACTATGTTCCATCAGGTAAAAGTTGAGCCTAATCACAGAAATTTACTACACCTTCTGTGGTGGAATAATGGAGATCTGGATTCAAATCTAACAAAATATAGAATGAAAGTGCATTTATTTGGAGCTTTTTCTCGAAATGTAGCTAATTTTACATGAGGCGAAGAGTGGTGCATGGAATCAGATGCACTTCAGTTCAGAATTAACCTCAGTGACAAACCAATAAAACGAAGAGGTATTTTGTCTACAATAAGTTCTGTTTATAACCCTATGGATATGGTCCCTCCCTTTATATTAGTTGCTAAAAGGATACTTCAAACTCTGTGTGAAGATGGAATGGATTGGGATGATGATACCTTAGACAACTTAAAACAACAGTGGAGAAGATGGGGACATGATCTGATTCAAATGAAGGAGCTAAGAGTCCCTAGATGCTATAAGTCTGATAAGTTCAGAAAGGTCAAATCTGTTGAACTTCACAATTTTTCTGATGTTAGCCAAGATTGTATGGGCAGTGCTCATATTTAATACAACTGAATAACCAAGGACAGGTTCATTGTGCACTTGTCTATATCCAGAGTGAAACCTATTACCATTTCTAGGCTAGAACTTTCTCCAGCAGTTGTTGCGTTAGAGTTAGTTCTATGCTAAGAAGGGAGATGGATTATGAGAAAATAAAAGGCTTCTGGACTGATAGCAAAGTCGTACTTGGTTATATTGTGAATGATACAAGAAGATTTCATGTGTTTGTTGCTAACAGAGTGCACTACATCAGAGACTGCACCTCTGTAGAGTAATGAAAGTACATTGATTCAACCCAAAACCCCGCAGATGCTGTATTAGAGACTTGAATAACCATTCCTTATGGTGGAATGGACCAGACTTCCTCTGAGAGCCTAACTTCAGAGCTGATAATTTCACAGGGAAAGGATCCAGAGATCAAGAAGGTTTCTTCACATAAGACTCAAATTTAAAAAAGGTAATGTAGTTCTTCCAAGGATTGAATACATTTTTTTATTGAAATAGAGTAAAGAAGGCCATCGCATTATACCTACCCCTTCAGCACAGATTCAAGAAACTTATTAGAGAAACAGCAAAGGAAAATATAAACAATAGAATCTAAACATATTCCAACCAGTGTTACAGAACTCGTGGAAACAGAAAAAGAAATCTTGATGTAAGTTTAAAATGAAGCCTTTATAGAAGAGAAACAAAAATTAAAGTATCTTATAAAGGAAGATGGAGCAATCAAGCCAAGAACATTGTAGAAAGGAAACAGGCTTTATCACCCTGACCCTAGAATGAGGCATGCAAACTTTACCACAACAAACATCCAGCTGTTCTACCAAAGGTATCGCACATAACAGAAATCATAATATGTCATTTGCATATGAAAGTCCGTCATCAAGGTAGGGGTATAACCTTATATGAGTTGAGAGCATCTGGTTATTGCAATACAGGAGATTCCTCTAATGTAGCAAAACAAATTACAAAATGTATCACATGTAAGAGATTAAGAGGTACATTTCAAGAACAAAAGATGTTTGAATTGCCACATTTTGTGCAGTAGAATACTTTGGATCATTTTTTTTTTCAAAGAATGATGCAAGGAGGTGAATATATATGGTTTTTATTCACTTGTCTGGCCTCAAGGGCAATTCATATAGAAGCAGCTAATACACTGGAAACAAATTCATTTATTAATGCGTATCGACGCTTCATAGGAATATGTGGCCCAGTTCATCAACTTAGATTCGACCAGAGCACAAATTTTGTTGGAGCCAAAAATGAGCTGAAGCATTGCTTGCAAGAAATGAACCCGATAGCTAAAGGGGGAGCTCCTTAAAGAAAATTGATTTGATAACATTCGAGATGAACATCCCATAAGCACTAAATCACTTGTTAACCAGTACGATTATCAGTATTCAGAGATGACTAATTAGTTATGCAACAGGTGGTAAAGAGAATATGTTTAATCATTACAGTCTAGGAGCAAGTGAACAAAAGAGAGAGAGAGAGAGAGAGAAAAAAAAAGAGCCCTCCCCCCCCCAAAAAAAAAGGAAATGGTATTGTTATTGGAAAAGAGCAAAATATGTATCTGAAGTCATAACAGGTGGAGATGGTCTTGTAAGAAAAGCTAGAATAACTATATCAGATTCCACACTTGATATTTCTGGGGAAAGAAAGTCAGTTGCTCATATTAAAAGGCCAGTTGACAATCTCAAATTTTTATTTGAGTCAGAGTGAGAGCGGGTGTCCCTACCGAGAAGCCTATTAAAGTGCCTAAATTGTACCGAAGGATTCTCATAGTTCCTCGATAGTATTAGTAATATTTTTCTCACCTTGTATATATGATAAATATGTTAATTTTTCACTCAATTTAGAAGAGCCGTGTTACTATGGCTACATTTATACATTTTATGTGATGTATATATATATATATATATATATATATATATATATATATATATATATATATATATACACATACATAGATGTAGAGGATGAAGATGAAGACTGTTAGAAGCACAAAAGACAGAAGCACTGACAAAAAAGGAGGGAGATAGTGAAGCACAGTTTATCAGGTTTCATCTTTTTTGTTAACTTCAATGTCAACAGATCCATTGATTCCCTTAACGAAGGACAAGTTTTCGGTTTTAAAAGTGAAGTGTACAATCTCTTCTTGCTCTTCCAGGTATGATGTGAGATTCCAAGCATCCAAGGCCAAGGCAAAACATGAAGACTCTACATAATGATTACTGTAATATATTCTGTCATCAAAACCAAGCATTTCCTCAGCTATTTCATCTGTTAGAACTTCTGATTTGTCTATACTGGACAGCTGGGGATAGTACCACCTCCTGAATTTATCCCTTGCTTCCGGTTCTGAATACAGACAAATGTTTCTCTTCTGCAATTGCTTGAGCAAAACAAATAGACCTTCTGGTGTTAGAGTGGTGTTCTCTAAGTGAATGCCTGTGAAACGGACATGCATGCTGCCCAAAAGGTTTGCTAATTTGGAGACACTCTTATCATTTATGTTCTGAATATGCACATCCAGCATTGGTACATTGGTGCATGGCAGACCATCTATGTCTCCCTTTAGGATGGGATAATCAATCTTTACTTCAAGCCACAACAACTTTGGCAGGTACTTATTAATGATAAGAACAGTTGAAAGCGTCTTGAAATCCTGTACACGTAACTTAAGATATACCAAGTGTTTTGTGGCACTGCAGTTTACTATATTTTGAAGAACTTCATTAGACAAAAAGCCTGATATCAGGTCAATCTTTGTCATAACAGTGTCTTTGAAAAATGCCTTGACAATGCGGTCCATACTGTTTTTGTCACCATATTTAAATTGACAGCTACTATCCAGCCAAACAAATATATCAACACGGCAGAGAAAGGCCAAAACCTTTTGGAGTTCAGAATATGGCTTTAATTTTTCTACATTCAGAAATATTCTTATGGGTGCAACATGCATCAGAAGGGTTTCTAATGAAATGAGCTGAACATCTGCAGCACAAATATTCCATTCTTCTGGATACTCAGAAACCTCTACTATATATTCCACCAACTTTGGTGCTGCCTTTATCTCTGTGACAAGGTCAAGGTTGAAAGTCAAATTTTCACAGCTATCCTCACTGTGGTTCACTATGGCACAAATCAGTCTCCTCTCGTCAAGTTCAGACAAGCCCCTCTGACCCTTATTTATTCTTGACATATGACCCCCAATGAAGAGAGACATTTGATATAAGCACTGCATATCTCCAGTAAGACTAAGATACTTCTTCCCCTTAACTATCATGTGAGTAACATACCATGCAGCCAGAAACTCCTGTTGGAGAACATGTACAGAGCTTAATTCACCTTTGTGATTATCTACATGACGATTTCTTTGCACAAAGAGGCCCTTCATCAGGCATTGGTTAATTTCTGCAGGGTAAATCTTTGACGTCTCTTCAAACACCTGGATCATATATTCACCTTCTAATCTTTTGTTTTCCTTAAATGCTGAATGAGCAGCACAACCCACAGCCATGAGCCACTGGTGTTCCTTGGTTTCTTTGTGATCTTCATGAAAACTGGCTTCTATTATTTTCCTAAAAGTCCAGGTAGTGAGCATCCACAAAAGATCTGTGACTGTAGAAACACTATCAAACAGAGAAGGGTTAGCCATCCATGCTTCACAAACCTGTACCAATGTTGCAGGGTGTTTGAGAATGAGTGATAATCTACACATGTTCTTCATTAAGTATGCCTTTAACTCTTTCACATCTCCTGATCTTGACCTGTGGTGAAGTAATCCCTCTGTGAGGCTAACAATCTCTTCACGGTCATAACCATTTAATTGCAACTTGTACAAGATGTGACTACTCCAGCCTTCTTGAATTCTATCATACCCTTCTGGTATACACAGCATTACAGCATGCATACTACTTGCTTGCTCAATGACACCTTTTAGCTCATCCAAGAGCTTTGAATTTAGCTCTTCTGCATCATCAACAATTAGTAATACTGATGCTTTCTTTAACCATGTGTGAATTGCTGTAGTTCCATGTGTTAATGCACACAAAGGAAGGGCTATCTCCACAATATCTTTGTTAGTAACATTCCCTAATGCAGCTGATAAGAGGATCACTGCTTCATATTTACTAATATGGGAAATTCGGTTGTCCTTGTGCTTCCACGATGATGCCAAAAGCTCTGCTAAGCTTGACCTTCCAAGACCAGGACTGGATCTTACAAGACCTACTCTCTTGATCTCTCCTTCTGCAGGTTCTTTCTTAAATGGAGCTAGAATGTCCTTCACTGCTACTTTCTCCCCAAGTAAAGGACTGTTGAAAGGAAAATATATGTACTCACCTGCTTATACCATATAATAAATAAAATAAGAACAATGTAAGTAAAAACAACAGGTCCAGCAATGGTGGGACAACAGCAAATACAAATAAAAGACAATTTATACATACTACATTTTCAGTAATAATAAAGTTTAACTGAGCAGATGATAATTGTTGAGAGACTTTCCTCTTCCTATCATGTTAAGAATGAGGATGAGTACATGATGTAACTTGGTAGAATAGATTGTTTGGTGATTATTCTCTAACGCATACTACTTTTGTGCTGGTTAGTATAAAAAAATGATATAGTTTGACCCTTTTCCACGATAAGGATGTTTGTAGTATGTAATTTGAGACATTATTAAAAATAGCAAAAACACTACAAACAAAATATACAAATATCATTTCAAGTCAGCTTAAAACCTGAATATATAATATACATGACTTTTGTTTATGACTTTTGTATATCTTTCCCAAAAAACTGGAATCCATTGTATATATTCTACAAACCATAGCCAGTGAATTGCCACGATCTTATTATAGTTTCTACTCTACCTTTTTTTTAACCTACTTTTATATTCCTAAGATCAAGGGTTCAAGTTCAATACTTAATGGTTGACTTACCTGCAAGTTTTTCTACAACGTTTGCTTGGTATTTTGTGTGCTTCAGTTATATACAACTTCATAGGATTAAGCACTGGTGGTTGGCAACACTGATACTGCATTTCCAGTTCCACTTTGATGTCCTCTGTAAAGAATAAAATCCCCTATTTAAGCCTAGTACAACATTAATACAATAAGAAGTGCAAGGAAATACTACAGTACTGACACCATATATTGTAGAACTTTTGAGATTATGGTTAATACAAATAATATATACAAACATTAACTATCACATACTCCTACATAGACAGTTTTACAGCTGCCAAGTTAAATCCTTATACAATTAAACAATGAATTTTTATGTTTAACTCTTCTTATAAATAAAAAAGTCTGTAGAGCCAATGGTTGATACAACACTTCTGTATATAATGAGTTGTCCTTACTTTTGGCAGTGATGAAGGAACAGCTGGGAAATGGGGATGGTTACCCGCTTGGGTAGGAGTATCTAGAACTAAACATAACCTTTCTCTCTGTCTCTGTCTGCATCTCTCTCTCTCTTGTC
>BOPN01004611.1:0-2500 GCA_017312705.2 Penaeus japonicus
TCTCTCTCTCTCTCTCTCTCTCTCTCTCTCTCTCTCTCTCTCTCTCTCTCTCTCTCTCTCTCTCTCTCTCTCTCTCTCTCTCTCTCTCTCTCTCTCTTACCGCTCTCTTTTACTCCTGTCGCCTTGGACTTTGAGCACTCTGATTAAATCCCTGAACGATGATATATGACGCGAAACCTTGATAAATATTTCTGGAACGAGCAACCATGTGTGTTCCAAGGGGACTGTTATTAAAGCCTGGAGTCAAAAAGATAAGTGATTTTTTCCCCTTATATATATTTTTTTTCTTTTTGTTTTTGTTGCGTGTGCTTGTATATGTGTGTGTGTGTGTGTGTGTGTGTGTGTGTGCGCACGTGTTTGTGTGTGTGCGTGTGTGTGTGTGTGTGTGTGTGCGTGTGTATGTGTGTGTATGTGTGTGTTTGTTTGTGTGAAGGTAGTTCTCTAACACCCTAACAACAGGACCTGACATATAGCCTCGCGTAACGTGGCACGCATTGACACTTTTATAAGTCGGCAGACGGAAATGGCACTCCAATACACACGGGCGACGAGTGAAAGTGACAGATTTCGATTGCCCTGACTGACGAAAGGAAATTGGTGAGGCATGGAAGATTGATGTATCCCTGTAAGAATGGGTCTCCTCTTCTCTACGAGCTAAAAGCATGGGCCCTCGGTAACCGAAGAGCACCCTCGACCTGCAGAGCTTAAAGCATGGGTCCCCTCTAACTAAAACTTTAAAGCACAGGCCTCCTCTAACTGACGAGGTTAAAGCACAGGCCTCCTCTAACTGACGAGCATAAAACACGGGTCTCTTCTAACTGACGAGCTTAAAGTACGGGTCCCTTCCAACTGACGAGCTTAAAGCAGGGGTCCCTTCTAACTGACGAACTTAAAGCATGGGTCCCTTCTAACTGACGAACTTAAAGCATGGGTCCCTTCTAACTGACGAGCTTAAAGCATGGGTCCCTTCTAACTGACGAGCTTAAAGCATGGGTCTCTTCTAACTGACGAGCTTAAAGCAGGGGTCCCTTCTAACTGACGAACTTAAAGCATGGGTCCCTTCTAACTGACGAGCTTAAAGCATGGATCTCTTCCAACTGACGAGCTTAAAGCACGGGCCCCCTCTAACTGACGAGCTTAAAGCATGGGTCCCTTCCAACTGACGAGCTTAAAGCATGGGTCTCTTCCAACTGACGAGCTTAAAGCATGGGTCTCTTCCAACTGACGAGCTTAAAGCACGGGTCTCTTCCAACTGACGAGCTTAAAGCACGGGTCTCTTCCAACTAACGAGCTTAAAGCATGGATATCTTCCAACTGACGAGCTTAAAGCACTGGCCCCCTCTAACTAACGAGCTTAAAGCATGGGTCTCTTCTAACTGACGAGCTTAAAGCACTGGCCCCCTCTAACTAACGAGCTTAAAGCATGGGTCCCTTCCAACTGACGAGCTTAAAGCATGGGCCTCTTCTAACTGACGAGCTTAAAGCATGGGTCTCTCCCAACTGACGAGCTTAAAGCATGGGTCCCTTCCAACTGACGAGCTTAAAGCATGGGTCCCTTCCAACTGACGAGCTTAAAGCATGGGTCCCTTCCAACTGACGAGCTTAAAGCATGGGTCCCTTCCAACTGACGAGCTTAAAGCATGGGTCCCTTCCAACTGACGAGCTTAAAGCACGGGTCTCTTCCAACTGACGAGCTTAAAGCACGGGTCTCTTCCAACTGACGAGCTTAAAGCATGGGTCTCTTCTAACTGACGAGCTTAAAGCACGGGCCCCTTTCAACTGACGAGCTTAAAGCACGGGTCTCTTCTAACTGACGAGCTTAAAGCACGGGCCCCCTCTAACTAACGAGCTTAAAGCATGGGTCTCTCCCAACTGACGAGCTTAAAGCATGGGTCCCTTCCAACTGACGAGCTTAAAGCATGGGTCCCTTCTAACTGACGAGCTTAAAGCATGGGTCTCTTCCAACTGACGAACTTAAAGCATGGATCTCTTCCAACTGACGAGCTTAAAGCACTGGCTCCCTCTAACTAACGAGCTTAAAGCATGGGTCCCTTCCAACTGACGAGCTTAAAGCACGGGTCTCTTCCAACTGACGAGCTTAAAGCATGGATCTCTTCCAACTGACGAGCTTAAAGCATGGGCCCCCTCTAACTAACGAGCTTAAAGCATGGATCTCTTCCAACTGACGAGCTTAAAGCACGGGCCCCCTCTAACTAACGAGCTTAAAGCAGTTGAGGTAAAGTGAAAGGTTGTTCACTGCCACCACGAGATATAATCCCGAAGATTTTATGGTTATGGTCGATATCTCTTGGAATCTTTGATTATCATCAATATTTAAAACAGGGGCCACAGAAACATGTCTGCTTTCTTAAATGCATTATCATGAAACAATAACGAAATAAAACAATAAAGGCGAGTTAAAGGAAAACATGCGAATTAAAACTACACAAAAGACATAAGACAAAACATGGAACGGAACATAAAACATCATGTTAAATGT
>BOPN01004611.1:80000-87500 GCA_017312705.2 Penaeus japonicus
AACATTATTTTTTTTAAAGCTTTGTTATGTTTGGTAATAAAATACTATTACAGTGGTTGTTTCAAAACTAATGAAAATGAGGCTGCGGGGAAAAAAATCGTCAACCTCTGAACATTCATATCAAAGTAATTAAAACGTTGCAACGATTGCAGACAAAAAAAATGAACACAAGGTATGAAAGTCTGACAGTAAAAATAGTGCTATTGTTTGCAAAATTAATTTTGAGACTAATCGCGAGAGCAATTCCAACAACAAAAGTAATAATTGCGGTTGTGTTTATGCGCATGTTACGTGTGCGAATATACATGACATTTGCATCAGGGCGTATGTGAATTAACGTAACAGAATATGCGTTTCGATTTAAATACATGACTATGCACGCTACCTCAACGATAGTAAAGACTGTCATCAGGGTTCAAACTGACAGACAAAGAGACAGGCAAGCCAACCGACACGCTTAAACAGCCAGGGAGATGAATTTACGCGCAGATGTACAGACAGACAGACAGACAGACAGACATACAAACAAATAAATAGACAGACAGTCGAACACAACCTGAATTGAGAAACAGGTGGGCAAACACTTGGACGAGCAGATAAACAGACAGACAGGCAGAGAGGCAACTAACCCACAAACAAACAGAAAGTAGGTCAGAAAGATACAAAGCACGACAGACACACACACACACACACATGCAGAACAGACCAAACAAGTAAACAAACACACAAACAAACGAATGAGACACACAAACCGAAAGACTAATAAGCAGACAGGCAGCCTCCCTAGCAGACGGACAGCTCCTCCCCCCCCTCCCCCCTTTCCCCCCTTTCCCCCCTTCCCCCCCGCCGCCATTTCGCTCATCAGCAAGCCCACTTTGATGGCTTTCCCTTCCTGAATTCATCTGTCTTCCAACCACTCTCGAAGCCGCCGAAAGGAACTTCCATACATCTTGTTGACTCTAACTTCCTAGCTTCTCTCGCCAATATATTATTGTTATTGCTTCCTGTTTACCTTCTTGGCCTACGCTTTTTTCTTTTCTTTTTTTTCTTCTTACTGTTATTTCCCAATTTTGGATCCTATCCACATCAGGTATATGACATACATTATACATTATTATTATCATTATCATCATCATTATTAGCAGTAGATCATTGTCTTCATTATCATCATTTTGATTATGACTACGATTATAATCACATTTAAGATTTAAACTACTACTATAATTATTATTAATATCATTATCAATATCATTATCATTATTATCATTATTATCATTATTATTATTTTTTTTTATCATGATCATTGTTATCATTACTATTATTATCATTATTATTGTTATCATCTTTATCATAAATACTATGATTATTGCTGTTATCATTAAAATTATCTTCATCAATATCAATATCCTTATTATTATCATTACCATCATAATCAAAATCATTATCATTGTTATCATTAACATTATCATCATTGTCAGTTTTACTTTTATTATCAATGGTATTATAATGATAATGGTGATGATGATGTTTATGATGATGATGATGATGATGATGATGGTTACGATGATGATGATGGTTACGATAATGATGATGATGATGATGATGATGACTGTTGTTATTATTATTAGCATTAGCATTTTCTTTATCATCATCAATATTATCTTATCAATAGTTTTAATTCAACAACTACTGTTATTAATACTATTATGTATTATCATTTATATTGCGATATCAGTTATAACATAATCATCATCACTATTGCACCTACTATGTTACATATTGCTATTATTAGTGTTTTCTTGTGTATACAAACTTAGTGTATTATCATCATCGCCATCATTTTGTTTAATTATTCATATCTACATTATCTTTACGGGATTTTTTTTAGCTATACTAATCCTTGACACAAGTTGAAAATAAAGCATTAGTTGATAAACTCACTTAAAAACTGTAAAGATAATCTTGAAAATAGTCTTCAGAATATAATATACACTATGTAATTATAATTATATTATGCAAAATACGATTTTCAAAATATAATCTATGGGATACAATATACAAGATACAGTTTCCAAGGAGTTTGTAATTTTTTGAATATTTTTTTTTTTAAATACTCAGTTCCTCTCCTATATTCCAGAAACCCAAGAGTCATTATGTATTTTTTTAAATACCGTTTTCAAAATATAAAAGACAAATTACAATTCTCAAGCATATCATAAAATCTCGAGAAAAAAAATCCCTTCAAATCACCACGTCCCTTTAGAATACTCTAAGAACATAATTCTTAAAATATACAGCTTTCAAGATATAATCAACGACTCCCTCAAAGATTTTCCAAAAACAAACTTGACACCGCAAAACAAAAACATTTTATTCCAGTATTCCAAGAACTTTCCAATATGAAGACAACCATGATGTAAAATTTCTCTTAAGCTTAACAGACCATGTAATTTCTCCAAGAACACGCCGTAGCAAAGAACACCAGACGAAGAACAAAACGTTATCGCCTTCTGCCAGACTTTACATTAAAAAGCAACAGCCTGGAAACCTGTCGTTAGCTCCCGTGTCTTGGATGCTTTATGTTAGATATTAGGAGCGTTTGTGATGTTTTGTTTCTAAAAAAAATCGAAAGGTATGTTTAAACTTCTATTTTTTTTTTTTTTCACTTTCTTTTTCACTTAGATTCAACTGTCTTGTATCCTGTTGCCTTTTATGTGTGAGATGTTTGTGATGTTTTCTATGATCCTTTAAATAGGAATCGTATATTTAAGTTTCTATTTTTGTTTTTTATTGATTGGCCTTTCAATCAGAATCAACGGTATGGCATTTTATCGCCTTTTCTATATATTACAGATGTTTGTGATGGTAATCAGTCGCGTGAAATCTTAAAAATATATATTTTTTTCATGTCCTCTTTGTTTCTTCCGTGTAATCATCTATTTTCTTCTAACGTATGTAAATTTAATGAACTGATACTTACATTATTCCTTATAACTGTGATTCAGATCAAATGACTTTTTCTTTTTCATGCAAGAGTAAGCTGATTAATTGCTATTAAAGTCTCTCTGTATTGTTTATTTCAACTTGCAGTACATTTTTTTTCCAAATTACTATCAAACAGAAAATCTGTGAGTATTTACGAGTATTTACTTTTCATTTAATGTCAAGGGTATATTGCCTTTCTTATAGTTTCACTCATTCATTGTTATAATCATGAAAACGATAATAATTGTAAATTGATAATTTTATTATAATTCTTTTTAGTATCATTATCATTACTATTTTTGTCATCATTGTTATCAAAATATGTAGCTGTGGTAGTAGTAGTAATAATAGTAACAATAGTATCATGATTATCACTACCAATGGCCAAGTCGTTCTATTGTATTTTTTCTGAATTTTACTTATTCTCTTTCCTCGCGCTCTCTTGTTGCTGTCGTTGTTTTTCACATGTTTCGTATCTCTTCATTACTCAATCTTTAGCTCTCTATTTGGACTCCGACTCCTTCCTTTACTCTCCTCCCCTACTCTTCTCTCTCTTTTCATTCATCATTCATTCCTCCTCTCACCCTGACAGCGATGTATCATTTTTCATTCTCGCAATTTCCAGCCATCCATTCCTGCCTTCGAAAAGACGGTTCTGGATCTTTGATTGCAAATGAGGATTACCAAGTATATGTCCAAACTCCCTGTACAAGTTGGCTTTCAGGCTGATACTCTATCTATCTATTTATCCCTTTCTCTCTCTCTCTTTCTTTCTTTCTCTATCTTTGCATCTCTTATAAGATTTTTTATTTGTCATATGCCACAATATGAATTGTGAAGAAAGAATCACGTGACATTGGCAAATAAAACAAAAAAAGAGATAAGAATCAGAATCCTGATCAGCTGTGAAAGGCGAGTAAGCAAGCCTCAGATTGATAATATCACCCTTATGGCATGTGTTTGTCTTGGTATTAATAATCCATATAACAAACATGGTGACTTTAGAGCACCACCACACACATATGACTTTGAGTTTCTGATTCATTTCAGTATGTTTTATTGTTTAAAGTTCTGAACCGTAAAAAAAAAGTTAATAAAAGGGTTGTTTTTTTGGGTTCTCATCGCTAAAAATAAGATGAATAGATAGATTAATAAATATTCAGCCAGTAACAAAGATTATTATATAGAGCTATCGAGTAGATATATCATTCCTATCATATAATTTTGAACAAAAATAAGAACTACACTATGATATTTATATTTCATAACCTTTCGGTTCTCTTTGAATATCGTGCATATGTGTCAAGGCACAATGAACAGATTAATTCTAAAAAAATAGAAATAAGTCTTGATGCATTTTAATAAAAGCCATATAATAAATACAACTGTGGAAGCATACCTTTGAATACTTCACTCGTAATTTCCCAGCGAATTTTATTGAATTTTATCATGTACAGAGAGGAAGTGCTATGTAGAACTGCCTATCTTTTTGAGTTGATTTCAATAAAAGTATAACAAAATGAGACTTAATGCTAAGCAAAAATCACAATATTACCTTTACATTTTAAACATCATCATTATAACTATTACCATCATGATCGTCTACTTCGTTGTCATTATCATCATCATCACCTCCTCCACCATAATAACACGTACACTGATTTCCCGTCATCTTTTGATCCGGACAGAATTACAGGCGGACACTTCGAGTTCGTGACACAAGGATTAAGTTATTATTATTTTTTATTTTATTTTATTTTTTATTATTATTATTTTTTTTTTTAGCTGTTATTTGTTGAAAATGCTGATACTTGACCGACCATACACTAATTTGAATTTGTGACTTTAATCTAGGCGTTCATAGACTCAAGCAGGAGTAAAACAATGCAAAATAGCGTGGGTACCAGGATATTTATTGTGGATTTCAATTGCGGCTTTTTTAATCAGTATGATAATTACTATTCTATTATCGCCACTTTTTCGAATAGTTCACCAACTCGAAACGATTTCAATAATGGCAACGATTTGATGTGTATATGCAATGCAATATGGTGAAATGTCTGTATTCACATATAACATGATCTAACGATAAAGGTTTCCTTTGACAGTATTAATCAGCAAAACATGAATTGATATGAATATTTTCCCTGGAATAAGTCTTTAACTCCTATTTGTATCATCTAAAGTCTATTTTTACCTGAATCCCAACAAATTAATTGGCATACACCTAAATGCTTTACAACGAAAAAAAAATTATATATATACATATATATATATATATATATATATATATATATATATATATATATATATATATATATATATATATATATATATATGTATATGTATATATATATGTATATGTATATATATACATATATATATATATAAATAATGAAGTAACTTTAAGATTGAACAACTCTAAAATGAAGAAATATAACAGGTTTCCTATACAAATATAGAAAAAAACAAAGAATATAAGTTTGTATTTCACATCGCAGCTGGTAGTCCATATCCTGATGAGTGATATGCTAGAGTACGCGAGTAGAGATCGGAGGAGTATTTACGAATAATTATTTTGTGTTCTCTAGCATGATGGATAAAACGTGGTACTGGTAACATGAGAAGATGAAAATCGACGACTCATCTTATTATTATAGTTATTAGCATTGTGTGTTTGTGTGTGTGTGTGTGGGGGGGGGGGTGCAATCAGGACACGAGAGAAAAAAAGAAAAAGAGAAGAGAGAAGGAGAGAGAGAGAGAGCGGGCAAGAGATGCCTGTCCAATCTCAAAGCAGCCAAGTCCTCGTGAAGGTTTTGTCGTAACTTGTTTTACGTCCTTGTAAATCAAGTTTTACGATAGCGTTGTTGAGCGATAATTTCACAAAGTTATAGGGTCATAAATATGGGGAAAAGAGGATCCTCTGATCGTGTCCTGTGTGGGAACTTGATTGTGTGAATTTCTGACCAGACGCATATGCACCCGTGGAAACGTTTGCTTGCGTGTGCTGTGTGAGCGCTTTCAGGAATTAAATATGATAATTCTCTTTCTTTTTTTTATCTCTCTTTCTTTTTCGGTTGCCTATGATTACAATGACGATTCGTAAAACAAAATGCCTATGATACGTATATTATTGATTACGTGATTATATTGAATATATTGAACAGGTAATATTTTACAGTTCTCTTCAAACGCCGACGACAGTAACACGCTTATCCCGGGAACATTATTGCAAATTTTATTATTAATAATTCAATCAGTGGGATCAAATGTAATTACTTTCCACTGAACATTAATGAGTCTTATTGTCTCAAATCTTACCTCTTGTTTAGATTTTTCTAAAGCCTTGATTAGTGAAAAACTATTTGTATATAAGCTGTGGACGACAAACAAAGCCTTAGTGACCAAGGTGGCCGTAAACGGAAAACCGCCTATTGATGCTATTGGTTATTTGAAAGTGCGGTGACGTCATCTACGGTCATGAACCGTCGCGTCTGAAACGTGCGAGAGTGTGGATGTAAATGTTGGTGTGTGTGTGTGTGTGCTCATATGCTGTAATTATCAGTATGTTGTATTATAAAGAAAACACATGTTTATCATTTGTCCGTTTGTATGTCTATGCGTCCCCTTGCCCCCCTACCCCAACCTTCCAAGCCACCCCACCCTTCCAAGCCACTCGAATCCCAAGTTCAGTCTAGCGAATACGACGAGGGAAATTCGCATTTCAGTCCCGGCCCGAGAGTCTCTTTGAAATCTTGAGGCTTTTGTCTTTATTACATTAGCAATTCCACTTTTCAGGTTATCGCAGTGGAAGAAATATTCCGCGTCGTTTTTCACCCAATCATGAATATATATCACTTTTTTCCTTCCCTCGCTGAAACCATACCTTTTTCTTTCGTTTGTTTTAGTATTCTTGCCTTTAAGTATTATCTTAATCGTTATTAATGATATAGTTGTTTTTACATAACCGTTAATTGGCATTATCATTATCGTTATGTTTTTTTTTTTTGTTTTGTTTTTTTTATAATTAGTACAATTTATAGCAATTCTAGTGATATACTAACGATCGGTCTCGTACACACACACACACACACACACACACACACAAACACACACACACACACACACACTTGTGAGAGAACTTATAGAAAGCCGCGGAGAAAAGTTATCAAACTACGAAAAAGAGTCTTGGAAATTGCAGAAGAAAAAAAAAGTCAAACAGTAAAACTGAAAAAAACTGAATTGCTAAAGATGTTTGAAAAGGACACTGACAAGACGAAGATGGCAAATTCAGCTAACAAGCATTCATGACTTAGCTAAGGTGACGGGAATGAAGACGCTGTTCTGCTTGGACACAGATAAAATCTTGTTAAGTTACATCTAAAGGTACAACGAAGATCAGAAACTTACTCATCTCTGTGCAGGAAGTGCAAGATTAGGACTCAAAAATTATCCTAATTTGGGAAAAGATAGGACAAGTGGTAGTAGACGGGGGTTGTAATGCCAACAATGAAA
>BOPN01004612.1:10000-12500 GCA_017312705.2 Penaeus japonicus
ATCATCATCAACAATATCGCTTTCCTCATATTCCTCACCACTGCAATTTTTATTATCACCATGATTAATATTTTCTTTATCATCATTAATATCTTAATCATTTGCACCATTCCAACTATAATCTTCTCTCTCTCTCTCTCTCTCTCTCTCTCTCTCTCTCTCTCTCTCTCTCTCTCTCTCTCTCTCTCTCTCTCTCTCTCTCTCTCTCTCCCTCTCTCTCTTTATAGTAAAGGAGCAAAATGCGTTATTTCCAGCTCTACAAATTCACCTCAAAACTTTGATGATAATCACGCGTTAATCTAAATTACCTTTTTACGTTCAGTTTATTTGATTATCGAAAACTCGTACACATCCTTTCTTCACATTAACTGGTAAAGTTTTTTTTTCTCTCTCTCTCTCTTTCTTTTTAACTCTCTTTTTTTTCTAAATCCTAACCTTAGAATTTCAATTGCTTTCCCTAATTAACCATTAACTTTCTAATTCTCCACTGATTGCCTGTCGCGTTTTTTTTTTTTTCCTTTGGCTTCTTTCGTTGGATTTCTAGCCATTTCTAAATGATTTTTTATTTTCATGTATTATATTTCTCCATGTCACTCGCTCTCTTTTCCTCCCTCCGTTCCTCTCTCTTTCTCCCTTCCCCTCCTCTTTCTTACATCACTCTCTCTCTCTCTCACACACACACACACACACACTCTCTCACTCTCTCTATCTCTCTTCTTTTTCTTCCCTTCCTCTCTCCATATCTATCTACCATTCAGAAGTATAATCTCCGCACTTTGTTTTGTACTGAAAAGCTTATCCAATATTGCATCCTCTTATGCCTTTGAGAAAAAAACCTTCTCTCAAAAAAAAAAAAAATAAATAAAAAAAAAAGGTTTAATACTAGTATTATCATCATTACCTACTACTGTTTTTATCATACGTTAATTCTTACCGGTAAACTCCCCAGTGAGTAGGTTGTTTGTAAATAAGAGTCACTTGAAAAGTTGCAGAGGCATTGTGATGAAAACATGAGTGCATGTTGCATAGGTCATAGAGGTCAAGTCATTAGACATAGATATTGATACTCCAGTTAGATCAGTAGATTTTTGGCTTATTGAGACATCTTTAGGGATATAAGATTTAGATTTCGAATTTGGAGTTAGATTAGATATTTTGGGAGTTAATAAGCCTCTTTAAGGACACCAAGCTAAGTGTTATTTACGTCAGAAGAGGGATTATCATGTTAAAAGATACTCAATGTGAATTTGCGGATTATCATTATTATTGTTATCGTTGTTATTATCATTACTATTAGGAGCTGTATGTATATGCAAATATACATTCATATATACATACATACATACGTTCATACATACATACATACATATATACATACAAACATACATACACACATACATTCATACATATATGTACATAGATACATACATACATGCATACATAGAACATACATACACACATACATTCATACATACATATATGTACATACATACGTACATACATACATACATACACACATACATTCATTCATACATACATACATGTATATATATGCATACACACACACACACACACTTAACGAAAATCATACCTCATATAATATCATCAGCTCATTTTCTTATTCAACATATTTTTCCCCCAGTATAATCTTGCTTTGTGTTTTGTTCTAAACTCAGAGATAATCCTTCATATGTTTTTTATTTATCTATTTATTTATTTATTTATTATCATCATTATTATTATCATTTTTTTTTTTTTTTATAAATCCCTGGAGAAAGTTGTTGATGACCTATGACATATCAAGAAAAAAAATCTCCGTGTACTTTTTTGCTTATTTCTTTTAAATAGATGTTCATATCATCATATAGTTCTCCGTGATGAGATGAAGAAAATTATATTTCTGTCAGTATTTAGATTTCGAAGAGTCAAAGAGAGATTATAAAAAAAATGAGAAGGACGAAAAAAAGTGAAAAAAATAGTGGGGGGAAAAGGAGAGAAGGGGAAAAAAGGGGGAAACGTAAGAAAAAAAAAGAAAAAAGGGGGAAAACGGAAGAAAAACAAAGAAAAAACAGGGAAAATAATAGAAACCGTTAACCCTCCCGTGTAGTCTAAAACTTGCATAAATTTCCCGCCATCATAGGAACAAAGATCACAAGAATGAAACCTCAAGACACGCGTACGCTTCTTCTTCTGTTTCTTCAACAAACAAAGTCTTGGCTGGAGACATTCTTCTGCCTCGGACGCGCTGCTGTCAGAATCTTGGTCTGGCGGAAAAAGTAATTAGATTTCGGTTTACTTTGAGACATGCAGCTAAGATGGCGGCCATTGTGACGTCACCGGGACACTTGAACCGCCGTCGACGTGTCTTTTCTCGGGGAATCTGTATTAAATCGCGTCTCCTTTTCTCGGCATCTCCTGAATGGCGTCTGCATGATATCCTGCATTATCTAAAAGCAAATTTTCTTGTCTCGATCCTTGATCTTGGGTCATTTCGGCAAGT
>BOPN01004612.1:40000-55000 GCA_017312705.2 Penaeus japonicus
CAGAAGAGTGTTGGAAATAGAGAAAGAAAAAAAAAGAAGATAATGAAAACACAAACAAAAATGAAACAAAAAGACAAACAAACAAACAGACAAACAAAAATATAATCAGAAAATCGATTTTTTAAAATAAAAATCGGAAAAATTGAGATCGACATCATTTTTCATATCCTTCAAAGACAAAATTTTGGTTTTCTTCATAAATAGAAAAACAGATGAAGTGAAATAATTATGTATGTTACTCTTATACAGTAGAATTACAATGACACAGGTTACGTCATAATAGTAAAAATAGATATAAAAGTATACACACTATCATTACTATTATTATCAAAATTGATACCGTTACTGTTATACTTTACACTACTATAATCATTATTATTTTCATTACTATTTTTACAGTTATCATTACTGTTTTTTGTTATCATTATTATCATCTGTAGTAGTATGATAATTGTTATTAATAATTTTCGTTTTATTAATATCGTTTTTATAGTGTTTTTTTCATCATAAACATTATCAATATCACTACTATTGAAATCACTATAATCTATATTAACGACTTTTATGAACATTATCATTATTATCATCATCATTACGATCATTATCAGTATCATTGATATTATTATCATTAATATTATCACTCCTGTTATGATTATTATCATTATCATGACTATCGATGTTATTATTATCATTATTATTATTGTCATTATTGTCTTAATCATTATCATTATTATTATTATTATCACCATTATTGTCATTATCATTATCACTATTATTACTATTCTTATTCTATCATTGTTGTTAGTTTTTGTTATTATCTTATATAATCATTGTTATGTGATTATTGTTATAATCATTATCATCATTATTTATATTTTCCTGTTGTTATCATCATCATTATCATTACAATTATTGTAATTGTCATTGTCATTAGTAGCATTATCATTTTTAGCATTATTATTATTATTATTATCATTGTCAATATAATTTTTATTATTATCATTATTGTTAATATCCCTATCATCTTTATTACTATTACTATTACTACTATCATAATTGTCATTATAATTATTATCATCATTATTATCATTACTATTTATTATCAATATTATCATTATTGTCATCATTGTCTTGATCATAATCATAACTATTATCACTATCATCATTATTATCTTTATTACCCAAATCATTATCATAATTAATTTCATTATCTACAGTAACATCATCTACTACTACTATTATTATCGCTAGCATTATTATCGTTATTGTTATTATAATTCTTATTGTTATCATCATTATCATAATCATTATCATCATCATTATCATTGTCATTATCATCATCATTATCATTATCATTGTTATTATCATTTTTGTTTTTGTTATTATGATATTGTTGATAATGTTGTTATCATTGATATTGATATTAACATAACATCATTTTAATTATTATAAGTATTATGAAGGTTGCCATCGATATCTTGATCAGCTTTATTACTATCATTATCATTATCATAATCAGAATCATAATCCTTATCACCATTATCATTATTGTTATTATCATTGTCATCATTATCATTATTGATATCATAACTATTAATGTCATTCTTACCATTATAATTGGGATAATTAGCATCGCTATTGGTTTTATGATTTTTTCATGATAATCTTGTTTGTCTTACGCCTTATCACAAATGCAATATTTACCGACTTCCAGTTGTATCAACATTGAGAGCTTATCTACACATACAGACAGACGTCACACACACATGTGCACATATTCAAACATGGGTATGCTGTACACGCACACACATCGTCACGCATGCTTCTTACAAACAAACGCACACAGCCACGCACGCTTACACACCCACACACGCACACACACACATGCACACACACACACACACACACACATACACACGCACACACACACACACACACACATGCACACACACATACACACGCGCGCACACACACACACACACACACGCACACACACACAACACACACACCCACACACACACATGCACACACACACACACACACACACACACACACACACACACACAAATACACACACACATACACAAAACACACACACACACAAACACACACACACATACACACACACACACACACACACACACACACATACACACATACACGCATGCACATACAAAATCATAAATACATATGTTTATTCCATATTCTATTCCTGCCTGAAAATGTATATATATATTTTTTTTCACTCCACTTTATTACTGAAGTTTTCAGATGACAAAAGAAACAGAAAGGGAATCTAGCGTGTTGTTAGCTAAGGTTTCAATATCACTGTGTTTATTGTCTCATGTCAAAAACAAAAACAAAAAAAAAAAAGATACGGACAAGATAAAATACCAGGAATACAGGATACTCGGGTCAGAGTGGGGAAAATAACCACCAGGTTTCCACATATGTATACTATTTTTACTCTACATAAAATCACACACTTGCTCGTCTCCTGTGAGTTTATTTGTCTCTTCCTATGCATATTTCTTTGTACTTTTATTTTCTATTTCTGTCTCTATGCTTCTGTTTTCTCTTTCTCTTTTTTCTATCTACCTCTCTTCCTTTTCTCTCTCAGTCATGATCTTCCATTAACCGAGATTTCTCTCTCTCTCTCTCTCTCTCTCTCTCTCTCTCTCTCTCTCTCTCTCTCTCTCTCTCTCTCTCTCTCTCTCTCTCCCTCTCCCCCCCTCCCTCTCTCTCTCCTTCTCTCTCTCCCCCACACACAATCTCACCCATCTCTCTCTCTCTCTCAATCTATACCTTCTCCCTGACTCCCTTCCTCCTTTCTGCTCTCCCTCGCTCCATCTCTTCCTCTCCCTCCTTCCTCCCTTCCTGAATCTGACGTAAAGGCTATCGGAACTCCCTTCCTAATCTCCTTAAGGGATACTTCGGAGGGAGAAGGGTTTCCTTTCCTTATTTCGAAGGGGTAAAGGGTTAAGGGTCTTTCACCCCTTCTCCTTCGTCTTATTCTCTCTCTTATTCTTCCTATCTTTTTTTTTTCTTTTCTTCTTTCATCTTCTTTTTTTCTTTTTTTCCTTTTTTTCTTCTCCATCCTATTTTTTTTTTTAGTGTTCTTCTTTCTCCTCCGCCTGATCTCCCTCCTATTCATTTCCTTATTCTTCCCTATTCTCTCTCTTATTCTTCTCCCTCCTCTTCAAAGTCTTCCTTTTCTTCTTCGATTTTCCTGCTCCTCCGATAAATTTTCTTCTTCTTCTCTTCCACCTGTTCTTCTTTCTGCATCTACTTCTCCAATCAAATTTCCTCTTTTTCTATTTCTTTCTTCCTATTATCCTTCTTCCTCTTCTTCTCCTCATTCTGCAACTAATATTTTTTTCTCCTCTTCTTTTGCTGCCATATTCTCCTCTTAATTTTCTTCTTCCCCTTCTTCTACTTCTTCCTTCTCCCCTCATTATCTTCTCCATCTTCTTTTCCTTCCTCATCTTCTTCTTATTCTTCTCCTCCCCCTCCTCTCCCTTCTCCTTTTCCTCCTCTTCCTCCTCCTCCTCCACCTTTCTCTTTGCTTTTTCCCTCTTCCTCCTCTCCCGCCTCCTCATATATCCATTTATTTATAATCTATTCATTTACTAATTTCCATAAAATTATTATTCTTCATCTTATCCCTCCTTTGGGTTCATTCACTAACAGAAAGACACGGAAAAAAACATTGTGATAAAGAGAGGAGAACGGCAAATATAATTCCTATTGAACATAGCTATAAAAAGCATAGGGAAGAAAAAGAGGTGTATATATGAGAGAGAGAGAGAGAGAGAGAGAGAGAGAGAGAGAGAGAGAGAGAAAGAGAGAGAGAGAGAGAGAGAGAGAGAGAGAGAGAGAGAGAGAGAGAGAGAGAGAGAGAGAGAGAGAGAGAGAGAGAGAGAGAGAGAGAGAGAGAGAGATTCAAAGGAGGATGGAGAGGGAGAAGGGAGAAAAGAAAGGAGAGTTTGCAGAGAAGAATAAGAGAGAGAAAGAGAGAGTGAGTTAGTGAGTGAGTGAGTGTGTGTGTGTGTGTGTGTGTGTGTGAGAGAGAGAGAGAGAGAGAGAGAGAGAGAGAGAGAGAGAGAAGAGAAGCAGCGTAAGGACAAAATTGCTCAGTTGTTTTTTTTTTTTTTTTTTTTTTAAGGAGGGGGTAGTGAAAATTTTCTAGTTTTTTTCCATGATGTTGATTAATGGGGAATATTGTACCGATGGAAGTCACAATGATGATTGAAAATAGTGGCGATAATGATAATTATGGTTATGATATTCATGATAATGATTATTAACAAAATAATAGCAATAATGAGGAAAATAATGACAATGATAACTATGATTACAATGATTTTGATATTGACATCAATAATGATAATATTAATATTATTTAAGATGATAATGATAACATCAATACAATCAATATGATATATAATACTGATGATGATAATTACCACAATTATAATATTGACAATAATGATAAGGGTAGTATGACTGTTTATGATAACGATGGTAAAAATAGCAATGATAATGATATTAATGATAACAGCAACAATGATGATAATATACTGTAACTAATATGATACTACTACTATCACTAATTATGATTATGATAGTGATAATGATAGTAATATCAATACTACTACTATTGCAACAATTACCCCTATTATACTATTGTTACTATCATTGTTATCATCACCATTAATATGATAAAAAAATATAAACAAACTCATCATCATCGTCATCATCATTATAAGGATAGTGATAACTGTTACTACTACTACTACTACTACTACTACTACTACCCTAGTAATAATGAGAATAACAATAATAATGATAATAACAGTAGTGATATCAGAATTAACTATTATAACAAAAATATCAATAACATCTAAAATGAAAGACTAATAAAGGTCAGCCTAATGAAAAGAAAGTAATAAAACTGATTGAAAAAAAAAAATACTAAAGCAAAATACAAAGTAGAGCAAAGATACTCCAGAGTGCAATATTTGGCTGAAACCTTTAACAAGAACGAAGGCAAACCCAGCAAGTCTGTTGCCACTTTCGAAGCCTAATATAAAGACATTTAAGAATATCACAAATTTAAAGCTATATACGGTAGTAATGATGATAATGATAGTGATAATGAATAAGTGAATAAATCAAAGAAGTGAAAGGAAAATGTAAATAGATGTGATATGAATTAAAAAGAAAGAAAGAAAGAAAGAAAAAACAAATAAAATTATTCAAGGAAAAGAAATCCATCCATGTTCAATAAAAGATATAAGACAAATAAATAAAATTATAATCGAAATGCTCTCTCTATCACCTCCAGCTCCTAAGCAAAGAAATTGAGCACTTGAATACTTAGCTTTTCTCGATCGTAATTATAGCGCCATTTTTGTTTACTTCGCCTCAGAATCCAAGATGGCGACACAGCCGGTTAGATAAACACAAAATCGGTTGAATAAACTGACTATCTTTCTATTTATTGTTTCGTAAATCATTTCAACATTGCGTCAGTAGTGCCAGTGGCGTTAAAGAATAACAGCAATAAAAAAAAAATCATAAGCTAAAGGATGAATAACGGAATACACAAATTGTTTCCCCCGAATGCCAATAATTAAAACGCAGTTAAACCGATTTTTTAAAAAACTGATCAGATCATAAAAAATAACGAAAATGAATAAACGTCCGTAAGAAAAAAAAAAAGAAAAAGAAAAAGATAAAAAAAAAAGAAGAAGAAAAAAAACAAAAAAACTTCACGTCCAGTTCCATGATAGAAGCAATATCAACCTTTGTTAACTATGCTTCAGCCATTGATTGGCTTATGCAGCACCAAGGTGTGCACCGTTCTAGAGATTAATGTTCCTTTTGACCGAAGTTTGTGCTGGGAAAAAAAGTATTAAAGGAAGATTATGATATAATTAGTTCCAAAATTTGGCTAAGAAAGACGTAAGATTTTTTTGTGAAAATGTTGTTTTTTATATAATTCGTGTAACTTTGGTTCTCTTTTTTTATAATTCGTCCGTTCTGCCCTGAAACAACGATAACTTAATGAGAATTTAATCAAAATACTTTACCTGACGAATAAGAAAAAAATAAAAAAAGAAGAAGAAGAAGAAGAAAAAAAAAAGATGTCTAAATTGGAAGAGAGGCTGATATTGTGGTAATTAGTTTTGATGTTGTAATAGATAGTCCGTCTTCTTTTTTTTATTTCCATTAGGTTGGCG
The DNA here is from genome assembly GCA_017312705.2 of Penaeus japonicus. Lineage (NCBI taxonomy): Eukaryota > Metazoa > Arthropoda > Malacostraca > Decapoda > Penaeidae > Penaeus > Penaeus japonicus. Next base: position 46,246 of record BOPN01004612.1, read on the forward strand.
GTGTTATTGCTGTTCCTGTTTGTACCTTTCAATTCTTAGGAAAGACGACAATATATTTGTGTGTAGGTATTCTCTCTTATATCCTATACTCTGTAGGCTCTAATATATGTATATATAAATTTAATCTAATATATGTAAAAAGTTGTGCAATTGTAAATGATTATTACACATAATTAACTGTTGATCTCAGTAAATTTCAAAATAAGGAATTGCATTTTTTTTTTTTTTTTTTTTTTTTTTTAGATTAATACGGGTGTATAACAAGTTGACAGAAGAGTGTTGGAAATAGGAAAAAAAAAGAAGATAATGAAAACACAAACAAAAATGAAACAAAAAGACAAACAAACAAACAGACAAACAAAAATATAATCAGAAAATCGATTTTTTAAAATAAAAATCGGAAAAATTGAGATCGACATCATTTTTCATATCCTTCAAAGACAAAATTTTGGTTTTCTTCATAAATAGAAAAACAGATGAAGTGAAATAATTATGTATGTTACTCTTATACAGTAGAATTACAATGACACAGGTTACGTCATAATAGTAAAAATAGATATAAAAGTATACACACTATCATTACTATTATTATCAAAATTAATACCGTTACTGTTATAATTTGCACTACTATAATTATTATTATTTTCATTATTATTTTTACAGTCATTATTACTGTTTTTTGTTATCATTATTATCATCTGTAGTAGTTTGATCATTGTTATTAATAATTTTCGTTTTATTAATATCGTTTTTATAGTGTTTTTTTTCATCACAAACATTATCAATATCAATACTATTGAAAACATTATAATCTATATTAACTAGGCTTTTATGAACATTATCATTATCATCCTCATTATTATCATTATCAGTACCATTAATATTATTATCATTAATATTATCACTCCTGTTATGATTATTATCATTATCATGACTATCGATATTTTTATTACTATTATTATTATTGTCATTATCATTATCACTATTATTAATATTCTTATTATATCATTGTTGTTAGTTTTTGTTATCATATTTTATAATCATTGTTATGTTATTATTGTTATAATCATTATCATCATTATTTATATTTTACTGTTGTTATCATCATCATTATCATTACTATTATAGTAATTATCATTGTCATTAGTAGCATTAACTTTTTTAGCATTATTATTATCATTATCATTGTCAATATAATTTTTATTATTATCATTATTGTTAATATCCCTATCATCATCTTTATTACTATTACTATTTCTACTATCATAATTGTCATCATAATTATTATCATCATTATTATCATTACTATTTATTATCAATATTATCAATATTGTCATCATTGTCTTGATCATAATCATAACTATTATCATTATCATCATTATTATCTTTATTATCTAAATCACTATCATAATTACTTTCATTATCTACAGTAACACCATCTACTACTATTAATATTATCGCTAGCATTATTATCGTTAGTGTTATTATAATTCTTATTGTTATCATCATTATCATAATCATTATCATCATCATTATCATTGTCATTATCATCATCATTATCATTGTTATTATCATTTTTGTTGTTGTTATTATGATATTGTTGATATTGTTGTTATCATTGATATTGATATTAACATAACATCATTTTAATTATTATAAGTATTATGAAGGTTGCCATCGATATTTTGATCAGCTTTATTACTATCATTATCATTATCATTATCATAATCCTTATCATCATTATCATTATTGTTACTATCATTGTCATCATTATCATTATTGATATCATAACTATTAATGTCATTCTTACCATTATAATTGGGATAATTAGCATCGCTATTGGTTTTATGATTTTTTCATGATAATCTTGTTTGTCTTACGCCTTATCACAAATGCAATATTTACCGACTTCCAGTTGTATCAACATTGAGAGCTTATCAACACATACAGACAGACATTACACACACATGTGCACATATTCAAATATGGGTATGCTGTACACGCACACACATCGTCACGCATGCTTCTTACAAACAAACGCATACAGCCACGCACGCTTACACACCCACATGCACACACACATGCACACACATACACACACACACACAAATACACACACACATACACACAAACACACACAAACACACACACACACACACACACACATACACGCATGCACATACAAAATCATAAATACATATGTTTATTCCATATTCTATTCCTGCCTGAAAATGTATATATATTTTTTTTCACTCAACTTTATTACTGAAGTTTTCAGATGACAAAAGAAACAGAAAGGGAATCTAGCGTGTTGTTAGCTAAGGTTTCAATATCACTGTGTTTATTGTCTCATGTAAAAAAAAAAAAAAAAAAAAAAAAAAAAAAAAGAAGATACAGACAAGATAAAATACCAGGAATACAGGATGCTCGGGTCAGAGTGGGGAAAATAACCACCAGGTTTCCACATATGTATACGATTTTTACTCTACATAAAATCACACACTTGCTCGTCTCCTGTGAGTTTATTTGTCTCTTTCTATGCATATTTCTTTGTACTTATATTTTCTATTTTCTATTTTCTATTTCTGTGTCTATGCTTCTGTTTTCTCTTTCTCTTTTTTCTATCTACCTCTCTTCCTTTTCTCTCTCAGTCATGATCTTCCATTAACCGAGATTTCTCTCTCTCTCTCTCTCTCTCTCTCTCTCTCTCTCTCTCTCTCTCTCTCTCTCTCTCTCTCTCTCTCTCTCTCTCTCTCTCTCTCTTTCTTCTCTCTCTCTATCTCTCTCTCTCTCTCTCTCTCTCTCTCTCTCTCTCTCTCTCTCTCTCTCTCTCTCTCTCTCTCTCTCTCTCTCTCTCTCTCTCTCTCTCTCTCTCTCTCTCTCTCTCTCTCTCTCTCTCTCTCTCTCTCTCTCCCTCCCCCTCTCTCTCTCCTTCTCTCTCTCTCTCTCTCTCTCTCTCTCTCTCTCTCTCTCTCTCAATCTATACCTTCTCCCTGACTCCCTTCCTCCTTTCTGCTCTCCCTCGCTCCATCTCTTCCTCTCCCTCCTTCCTCCCTTCCTGAATCTGACGTAAAGGCTATCGGAACTCCCTTCCTAATCTTCTCCTTAAGGATAACTTCGGAGGAGAAGGGTTTCCTTTCCTTATTTCGAAGGGGTAAGGGGTTAAGGGTCTTTCACCCCTTCTCCTACGTCTTATTCTCTCTCCCATTCTTCCTATCTTTTTTTCTTTTCTTCTTTCATCTTCTTTTTTCTTTTTTCTAACTTTTTTTCTTCTCATCCTATTTTTTTTAGTATTTCTTCTTTCTCTCTTTCACCTGATCTCCCTCCTATTCATTTCCTTATTCTTCGTTATTCTCTCTCTTATTCTCCTCCCTCCTCTTCAAAGTCTTCCTTTTCTTCTTCGGTTTTCCTGCTCCTCCGATAAATTTTCTTCTTCTTCTCTTCCACCTGTTCTTCTTTTTGCATCTACTTCTCCAATCAAATTTCCTCTTTTCTAGCTGCTTTCTTCCTATTATCCTTCTTCCTCTTCTTCTCCTCATTCTGGAACTAATATTTTTTCTCATCTTCTTTTTCTGCATATTCTCCTCTTAATTTTCTTCTTCCCCTTCTTCTACTTCTTATCCTCTTTCTCTCTCTATTATCTTCTCCATCTTCTTTTCCTTCCTCATCTTCTTCTTCTTCTTCCTCCTCCTCCTCCTCTCCCTTCTCCTTTTCCTCCTCTTCCTCCTCCTCCTCCACCTTCTCTTCCAACTTTTTTCTCTTCTCTCTCTCCGCCTCCTCATATATCCATTTATTTATAATCTATTCATTTACTAATTTCCATAAAATTATTATTCTTATCTCTCCTTTGGGTTCATTCACTAACAAGCATTTAAGGAAAAAAACATTGTGATAAAAGAAGAGGAGAACGGCAAATATAATTCCTATTGAACATAGCTATAAAAAGTATAGGGAAGAAAAAGAGGTGTATATATGAAAGAGAGAGAGAGAGAGAGAGAGAGAGAGAGAGAGAGAGAGAGAGAGAGAGAGAGAGAGAGAGAGAGAGAGAGAGAGAGATTCAAAGGAGGATGGAGAGGGAGAAGGGAGAAAAGAAAGGAGAGTTTGCAGAGAAGAATAAGAGAAGAAGAGAGAGTGAGTTAGTGAGTAGGAGAGAGAGAGAGAGAGAGAGAGAGAGAGAGAGAGAGAGAGAGAGAAGCAGAAATAATCAAGGAGAGGAGAGGGAGAGGAAAAAGACAAGAGAAAGAAAGAAATATAAAGGAAGAGAGGGTAAGGAAGGAGAGGGGAGAGGGTGGCGGGAGATGGGGTGATAATTCAAGCACTTTCGAGGGGGAGGGGATAAGGAGAGAGTGGGCACGCAGGGGACAGAGTATTATAGGGAAGAGCTTATAGAGGGAGAAGGAGAGAAGGGGAAAGAAGGGGTATGGAAAGAGATGGGAGAGGAGGAGGGTAGAGAAAGAGAAGGCGAGGAGGGACGAGAAGGAGGAGAAAGAGGTAGAGGAAGGGAGAATAGGAGAAGGCGAGAGAGAAAAGGGAAGAGATAGAGAGAAAGGGGAAGGAAGGCAGGAGAAGAAGAGGATAAGAGAGGAGGGTAGATAAATAAGGGTAGAAGAAGGTGAAAGGCGAGAGAATTAAGAGACGAAAGAAAGAGAGAAAGGGGAGATACGTTCAGGATAGAAGGGAGGTGGGCGTCAGCAGGAGGAAGAGAGGAGGGGGGGAGAGGGTGATAAGAGGGGAGTGAATTAAACCTGGGGGAAAGTATACCTAGGAGGTGGGAAGAGGCAAAGAGAAGGGGGGAGGGAGGGGGGGGGTGATAAGGGGGAGTGAATTAAACCTGGGGGGAAAGTATAAGGGGTGGAAGGGGCGAGAGGAGGAGAGGGGGGGGGAGGGAGAGGGTCGGCATGATCTTGGCAGCAGGCTCTGACGTCATTCGTTATGGCAGGCGACATTTAGTGGGCCCTCGTGGAGTTTACAGCCGTCGGGTGAGTGTTTCTAGCCGGAGTTCCTGGGTTTCGCCAAGAAATCGGCATCCGTTCCTTCTGTGAACAAATGCCGCCACCTGCTCTCCTCTCCCCCTCTCCCCCTCCCCCTCCTCTCCCCCCCCCCCCCTCCCCCTCCCCTCCTCTCCTTCCTCTTCCTCTCCTCTCCTTCCTCTTCCTCCTCTCCTCTCCTTCCTCTCCCCCTTCCTCCTCCCCCCTCTTCCCACCCCCATCCTACCAATCTTATCCTTTTCCTGCAGTCCTGACTTTCTTTAATAGAACCGCCCTTTTCTTGGGTTCTGATGCCTTTGTTTTAACACGCGTCCTTCTTTTACCTATTTTTTTCATTTCATTCTTTTTTTAACACCTTCTTTCTCATTTCATTCTTTTTTTTAACACCTTCTTTCCTTTCTTCTATTTCTCTACCCTTTTTTAACGCCCTGCAATTTTATAACTCTTTCCACACCCAGCATCTCTTTTTTCCTTTCCCTCTTTATTTAAGCCTATCCCTTCTCCCTCTCTTTCATCTCCTATACCTTCCTTACATCCCTCTCGTTTTCCCCTTCATCTATCCCTCTCCCCACCCATTCACTAGCCTTAATGCTTCTATTTTCGTTTCCTATTTCGAATAAACAACGCTACATGATCCGCCCTCCACCCCCCGTCTTTTTTTCCTCCCCTACGCAAGATTCTTACCCCCTTTCGTGAAGCTAACCCCCATCTTCTTCCTCGCCTCCCATTTTCTCCTAACCCCTGTGTTCCCTTTATCCCTATCTTCTTATCTTATTTTTTCCCCTTTATCGTTTTACTCTTCACCCCTCTTCGACTTTTCTCATCGTTTTCTTTATTTTTTAAGTTTCTTGTTATTTATTTTTTTTATTTTTTTTTTTCGTTTTCGTTACTTCTCTCCTTCTTATCTCGTCCCCGGACTCTATATCCCCCTACCTGGGTTTCCTCTCTTATTTTCCCCACTTGTTTCATTTCCTATACGTTGTCGCTAATTCATTCTTCTGTTGTTGTTTTTTCTTTGATTTTCTTTGATTTTATTTTTCTCCCTTTCCCCCTCCCTCTTTTTGTTTTACTCTTCTGTTCTCCTTTTCTATTCCTATCCTATTTTGATTTCCTTTACGTCCCATCCCCTTTTTTCATTTATCATGTTTTTCTTATTTCCCTCCTTCTGTTATTCTCTTCCTTTACTTGATTTTCCTGAAAGTGAGAACAAGATTAAAGTGGCCGAAATCAACCGTTTTTGAATATAAACTATCCTTCTTATTTTCTTCCTTTCTTTGATTTTCCAAAGAATGAAAACGAAGTATGAGCAATGCAGAAAACATAGTCAATCAGATTTTCCTTCTGATGGGCCTATGGGGAAAACAACGCCCATAGAGGATGCCAACAGCTGCCCTGTGCCCACGGGGGTTGAGGGCTATATATAACCCATGGAAGGACGCTGATAGGCAGCACACGGCCTAAGGCTCATGGGCTTTTTTTTTTATCCTCCTGTGTTGCTTGTGTGCTGTTCCGTGCTCCTTTGACCTGGGTACTTTTATTTGTTTATCTTTATTTTTTTTATTATTATTTTTTTTACTTTTATTATTTTTCTCACTTCTTCGGGCCACTAGATATTTTTATTATGTTTTTGGGTGGCGGCGGATATGCGGAATCATGGCTAACTGAAAAGGCTTTAGTTTATTAATGTTAGTAAAAGGGTGAGACTTTTTTTTCTCTCTTTTTAGATATACAGTAAATAAACGTGTACTATGTGAGATCCAAATTTTCTCATGTCTCTATAAATATTTCTAGATGAGGAGAAACTTTTTTTTTAGGACCAAAAACATTTTTTCGGAAAAAAAAAACTTATGAATAGTAGGAATACAAAAACAGTGATTGATAATAAAGCAAAAAATAATCTTTTGTGATCATCTTATTGGAACTTTACATTCTCTTAACCCTTAATGAAATCTAATCTCAAACCAGGTCAGATGAGTGAACCTTGAATCTACCCATGACCGCTCGGCTAACTGTACATAAGTACGTTTTTTCTTTTTACATGCAGAGTGACTCACACACAAGCGCACAGACATATCATATTCAAACTCGTGTTCTATTGTCTCGCAAAAATATGGAAGCCGATCGATTAATTAAATGGAAGATGGCAGCCTACCTCAATTCAGGGCATATGTACTTGCTTACGCTATCGAAAGGGATAAATTGGAAAAAAAAACTATCGAAAGGGATAAATTGGAAAAAACTACCGAAAGGGATAAATTGAAAAACAAAAATTGGGATGATAATAGTGGTGGACTGATGACGATGACCTATTACGAGTGGAATTCTCCTTGTCCATCTATCAGCTTTTGTACTGATTTCTGATGTGGAAACGCATTAGCTAGCGATAATACTTATCCGATTCCCAGAGCAGTTAAGAGCATTGATCAAGGAGGCAATACCGAGTTTTCTGTAATCAGAACTGATTTCTTAATGGGATATTGACAGATTCCTTTCCCAGAAGGAACGGATTGCAATTCTGCTCCTGCAACACCCGAAGGTCTTTATCAATACCGTGCTTTCAAGTTCGGTCTTCGAACAGCGACTGATTATTTTCAGAAGCTACTGTACGGTGTAAGAGCAAGTAATTGTGGTTGGTTGTACGGTTTAGCTTTTATTTAATTATATACACTAATGGTGGGAAGAAACATATAAAGTTAGGGGCGCTAATTGGCAGGCTGGTTGCTGCGAACTTGACGATAATCCTCTGGCAAAAATCTTGTTCAAGGAAGAGTTACTTATGCCATATTGTAGGTCGAGGTCAATCAAGTTAGACCTTTGAGTGGATATGTTGAAACAATTGATAATGAACCCTTTACCAAAAGCACAATGATTAGAATGTTTTGAGGCTTCTTGGCATGACAAGACATTATAAAGAAAGAAAAAAAGGTAAGAATCGGACTCACTAAACAGATTTATTAAAGAAAAAAAAGAGTAAGAATCGGACTTACTAAACATATTTATTTAAGAAAAAAAGTAAGAATCAGACTTACTAAACAATTTTTTTTTTAAGTAAGAATCGGAATTACTAAACAGCTTTATTAAAGAAAAAAAAGGAAGAATCAGACTTACTAAACAGATCTGTTTAAAAAAAATAAGAATTGGACTTATTAAACAGATATATTAAAGAAAAAAGTAAAAATCGGACTTACAAAACAGATTTATTAAAGAAAAAAAAAAGTAAGAATCGGACTTACTAAACAGATTTTTTTTCTTTTTAAGTAAGAATCGGAATTACTAAACAGATTTTTTAAAAGAAGAAAGGAAGAATCGGACTTACTAAACAGATTTATTAAAGAAAAATAAAAGTAAGAATCAGACTTACTAAACAGATTTTTTTTTTTTTTAATAAGAATCGGACTTACTAAACAGATTTATTAAAGAAAAAAGTAAGAATCGGACTTACTAAACAGATTTATTAAAGAAAAAAGTAAGAATCGGACTTACTAAACAGATTTATTAAAGAAAAAAAGTAAGAATCGGACTTACTAAACAGATTTATTTTTAAAAAGTAAGAATCGGACTTACTAAACAGATTTATTAAAGAAAAAAAGAAGAATCGGACTTACTAAACAGATTTATTTACGAAAAGTAAGAATCGGACTTACTAAACAGATTTATTAAAGAAAAATGTACGAATCGGACTTACTAAACAGCTTTATTAATGAAAAAATAAGAATCGGACTTACTAAACAGATTTATTTAAAAAAAAAGAAGAAGTAAGAATCGGA